>PKQL01000120.1:0-62411 GCA_002916455.1 Penicillium sp. CF05
AGAATACCTCCCCCCCTACTAACCCCAACACCTTGTGACAAACGGTAGACGCGCTTCAACTGCCGAGGATAGGATGTTGAACACTTGAAGAAGCGCCTTCAAGCCAGTCTACTAACTAATACTAACCCACAGGGTCCAACTATGAGATCGAAAGCTGAGAAGTCAATGCCGAAGGAAATACTGTATGGGCTCCAATGAGACACGGCGTATGCCTAAACATGCATGTACTGGTAGATTAGTGATAGTTGCCCTTTCGGCTCAGCCGCCGGGCGTTAATGAATTGTGTGTGTGTGTGTGTATGTAATCTGGGGCACTAGCAGGCCTACGTCCTCCTTATAACAGGAATAACGATATTGTTTCGGCTCCCAGGTCTTGAGAAGCTAGGGCCTGCTGTATGTATGCAGACAACCAATCCTGAGAAATGTCTGGTGACTCTCTCCGGCCTAGGTATTAACTGGCTGGTCACCAAGCTAACAGCACAGGCGCTGTTGTTAAGCAAAGGATCTGGTCTGACAAAGGACTAGTGACTCTGGGGAGATGCTAGTTCAATCGAAAGTTTTAGGTAGTTACTGGAAGCCAATTGAAATCAATAACCCCGATCACTGTTATAACGCCAGGTTGTGCCTAACTGAGGCTAAGGGCTATGGGGCTTTCGTTTTGATCCATTCGGCAACGTTGCCAAGCGATCCATCGTCCATCAAATAAGAGAAATAACTTCGGGTACGTTCCACGAACCTTTTTTTTATATTAACCTCCACCATGACGGTGCGAAAGACTTCATTATAATTGTACCGATCATCGAGACCATGCCCTGCCCCTTTCACAACAATTGGAGTGTTCCTTTAGTAGGCCCATTTCATCAACGTAGCGATATGTTTCTTTATTGTAGCGTTTGTTACATATTGCCCTAGACCACTAATGCCGTAGACTCTCCCCCCCTCTCCCTTGTGTAGCGGGTTGCATCGTTTGGTAGATAGGAGTCGCTCGTTCAGATTGGGAAGATAATCCTCTCTGACAAGGCGGAGTGAAATGTTGAATATGTCCCTTTACTCCGCAGGTTCGTACATTCTCTGGCGAATTGAACTGGTTGCTGTGATATCAAGATGAGGCAACCGGGGCCAATTTGATCAAGACACTTCCAATAGAGGGATTCAACACGCCCCACTCATCATAAGAAAGTCATGACGAATGAGAAGGTGAGATTTGGCAGTCCGGGATAGCGAATGAGGTAGCCGAGAGAGATAGGAGCAAGGAAAGGGATTCGAGCAAGTACACTTATAGAAAATTGCACCAAAGTTTGGCCATGAATTCAACACGACGCATAAAGGGATATCTGAGGTTGAACAACCCCAGTCTATATATAGTTCGTGGGTGATGGCGTTCGTTTACGGGGACCTCGGCCGTTCCAAATGTAGATCCAGCCCTGTATTAAGTTTAAAATATATGCCCCTACTCGAATAATCTCGTGTTCATTGATGAGATAGCAGGTATACTTCTTACACAACACATATATAAAAAGAAAAACAAGCGTCCGATATCGCGGAGAGAGATGAATCACCAGGGCTTGGCAACACCCCCACATTGACCAAACATGACCTAAATAGGCTTAGCGTTGTCGTTCGAAGGGCGTGCCATTTTGGATTTTGATTTGGGATTGTCCACTCAAAGCCTTTCTCCGATCACTCCGGGTGGACTTCCTCGAATCAACTACCCCTTCTGTCGGAGTTTGACGATGCGGTGGATACCCAAACGTGTGCTTTGCTCCTATTCCTCGTGACTGATGATGCTTATCGCAAAAAAAAAAAGAAAAGGCCAGCCACACGGGGTTTGTCTTTGAGCGGTCCATGCCGAGTCACCGGCAATCTGAGCGGCTGAATGGTGCCCACCTCGAGTTCCAAGGTCATGGAGCTCCACCCCAATTGATTATTCAATCACCTTTCTACCCCGGACCAACCTTGGAAGGGTACTTTCGGCCAGTTTTCGTCTGACCGACTCTTCTTCTACTTTTTACCGTGTCCTTTATTGTCCCATCATTCTGCTGTTCCTGAAAAGCTGTTCTCCGTGCAGCATTTCCCATTGGAATTGTTCACAAACATGGAGTATTTTGATTTCGAAGGGGCCTCGTCTGCCCATGGCTCTAATCAACTAGACGACGATGTCGCTTCGATTGATATTGAACTCGACGAAGCCGAAGAACAAGCAGCGAACTTCAACTCGCTGGTTCATGATCAGACATTGGAGTTCTCCAATGACCCGGTACCGGAGCAGCCCGAAATGATTGACAGACAAACCGTTGACCCCGACGGGGTCTACCCCATGTTCCGGGCTCAGGAACCGTGCGACTTTTGTCGACGAATGGGCCTGGACTGCTTTGTTGCAAAACGTGGTATAATGAACCATGGCTGTACTTGCTGTATCTCGCTTTGGCGTGAATGCAGTTTTACCCATGCCAAAACGCCTGGCAAGTTCCTCCAGACATTGCATAGCGTGTCAGAGAATGCCTATGTCCCTACAGGTAGCCTGACGGGAAAGAAAGCCCTCAAATCAGTTTCATATAAGACCAATGATCCAGATGCACGCTCTCAAAAAAGTGGAGCCCGATTCTCGCGCAAGGCAATCAACATCCTGAAGGGCTGGCTCAGAGACCACAACGAGAACCCGTATCCTACTGAGCAAGAGAGAGATGACCTGAAACAACTCACTGGTCTAACTCGAACGCAAATTGCCAATTGGTTTGCTAATGCCAGGCGACGCGGCAAAGTTCGTGCGTCGCCTGGGACCAGTTCCCCCGTTACAGGAGCTATCGACATCCCCATGAAGCAATCCGTCAACGTATCCCTTCTGACTCCCCTTGAACGTTGGAAGTACTCTCCCCCCGAAAACGAACCGGCTACGATCAGCGATATCACCCGTGCCCTGGCCAATCCTCCATTCGACCCCTCGCGTCCACACCCGGGCCCATCGAGTCACGTGAGGCCCCGTCGCCCTGAGTCTAGTAACAATGAGTCAAGCCATGCCAGCTCCGAACATAAACTGTGCACCGCCTCTGCCAGTAGCTTTGATTCATCTATTTCCGATCTCTCTTTTGCTTCTGCCTTCTCTCATCGATCCTCTCTTTCCTTTGGCTCAATGGATCGCAAAGAACGTCGTCGCCGCCGCAAGCCCTCAGTGCCTGTCAATACTCTCGCCCATTCGAAGGCCAAATCTGCTCGTCCTTATCAATGTACCTTCTGTACCGACTCATTCCCTGCTAAGTATGACTGGCAGCGGCACGAGAAGTCCATGCATCTAATCTTGGACAAATGGACTTGTTCTCCCCAGGGCGGTGCATTTGAACAGAACGGTATACCTCTTTGTGTCTTCTGCTTGGCAGCTAATCCGGACGATGAACACCTAGAAACTCATAACTTCATCAGTTGCCAAGAGAAGACAGTGCAAGAGAGAACATTTTACCGGAAGGATCATCTCAACCAACACCTCCGCTTGATGCACAATTCCAAGTTCCAACCCTGCATGGAGAAATGGCAAAGCAGTATTACAGATATTAAATCCCGCTGTGGGTTCTGTGGTTCCATCTTCCAAACATGGAAAGATCGAGTGGACCATTTGGCCGGTCATTTCAAAAATGGAGCCAGCATGGCTCAATGGCAAGGGGACTGGGGCTTTGACCCGCAGATTCAAGCTCGCGTGGAAAACGCTATTCCGCCGTACATGATTGACTATGAATGGCGGTCCCCTGATCCCTGGGCCACGGAACAGGTTAAAGGAGATGGCAGCACACTTAGGCTTCCTGTCCCTACAGATATCAATTGTTACCATCGCCTTTCTCGCGAACTCACTACATACATCCATAACCAAAAGGCACAAGGCGTTGTTCCATCAGATCAGATGATACAAGCAGAAGCTCGCCGTGTCATCTATGGATGTGACGATCCTTGGAACCAGACTTGCGCAGATAATATTGTTTGGCTGGGTGTCCTCAAGCGCGATTGTGGATTGGAAACTCCCGTGAACAACAATAGCATCCAGTTTGCTGACCTGGGCATGCAGCCCCCATTCGCTATTAATGGTGGCCTCCGAGCTGCACCCCGGGAGATCAATGTGCTAGCGCGAACAGTATGCCACGGGGCCCCCATCCACAGCCCCGCAGTCTCTAGCCCTAGTCTTCGCAGTCACGGCTTCCCTGGTACCGGCTTTTCTTCTGCCGGGCCTAGCCGACCGGGGAGTCTGTCAGGCAGTTACGCTGGCAGTGCAGGGATGATGTCAGCTGGTCCTGATCCGTCCTTCTCTACAGATTGGGCTAGTAGTCTTCCGACTACCGCGTCTGTGCCGGGAGAAGGTACAGCTGACCCTCTGGTACAAATGGGATTTGACCCAGAATTCCTACAACGACTGAATGACAGCTACGGTGAAATCAACCCGGATGATTTGGAAGGCTTGCATCTAGATGGTCAAAAAGTCTCTGGGGGACAAGGATGGCCAAATAGAGACTTTTTACTTGGTCAGCCTATCTCCCCGTCTCGTATGGGTGAGGTGCCTGCTTCAGACCAGGTTGGTATTTTCAATTCCAAAATGGACCAACTTCCTGCATCGGATGCTACCCATGATGACATGCCAGGCTATTTTGGCAATAGCAACTTTTGATGTATTTGGTGGCTATTTACTTTCCGCCATGTAGGGTCGTGCATGGCAAGAAAAGTTGACTTTACAAAATTGTTGCAATATTTCTTAGTTCATGGCATATAAATTTGATGTTAATCACCTTTTCGACAATACCAGAAATCAATTGGCGTTTTCCACCTTCCTCTTGATTCAGATCTTAGCTCCATCCAGGCAGGTTCCACGCGTCACTCTTGTGGCGGGTGGTTCAATTTGGAACCCCAGGCTCCCCAGTTCTCCTGTATACTCTTCCTCGCCTAAGGCTTTCGTTTCATCCTGGAAATTGGTACCTCGATTCAGTTACCAGCACGTGGCTCCGTGGTAAGTTCGGGATTGCAGTTTCGGCCGACGCTCTTTCGATGAAACCTGATTTGCGACTGGTTGACTCACAGTCCGATGATGACCGAGACCGACAGTTCTTTGATCAGACCAGTGATATTTATTCTCACCCGTGTGACCTGTCGAGTACCGAAACTCTGACCAAACCTGTGGAAACTTTACACTCAGCATGCGACATTCGTGCCGGATACACCACCTCAGCAACGTGCCAAAGCGCAAAGGGTCCCCTGTCTTAGACCTGCCCGCTTATGGCTCCATTATTACACATAAGCAGGTGCAAACTCTTTCCTCGGAGGTTCATCCCTACAGCACTGCCAAGCTACTCTTCGGGACTACCGTCTCCGACATCTGAATGGTGTATCTTGAACTTTGGGTCTTTCATTCGCCCGGATTCGGCTCACGTCCCCTGCTTCAAATGAAAGAATACGAGGCAATGCCGCCGCCTTGGATTACTGGCTTAGCTGCGAAACAGGCTTCAAGACCCAAGATCAATATATTGATGCTCGGATGGATTTCCCCTCCGCCCATTCCCCGAGAGGTTAGATTGGTCCCCGACAAAAGTATGGACAGATCATTTCTTTGCTTTCCGTCTTCACGAGCTCGCAAGGAAGAGACTCCCATGGAAATTCTGCATCTGGTGTGATCGACCCGCATGAAGGCTCGGAGATGCATACGCTCACGCAATGTTCCATGACTCTTCCTAGACCCACATAAAAGGGTGGGAATCCCATGGAAAGTATAGTATATCAAGAGTAGGCCATTCATTTTGATACAGATCGCCAGTCTAGTGTCATCTTTAGATATGAAGTTGCCTCTAGGAAACCTGTCCCTCTGGCTTCTATGTCTCGTTCAATGGACATCTGCGGCTACGGTATTCTTTCCAGTTACCTTGACGTGGTCAAACAGAACCGTCGCAGGGGTATCTAGGCCAGTGATTTCAACAAACGGCCAGTTTCCTGCTCCCCCGCTGCGGATCAACCAGGGTGACACTGTTAAGTTCCTCGTTGATAATCGGTGCCCGTTCAATACAACTATACACTTCCATGGTAAGCTCTTGGATAGCTTGATCTGATTTGGCATATACTAACTCGGGGCTTTCTAGGAATTGAGCAAATAGGAACTCCTTGGTCTGATGGAGTCCCGGGTGTCTCGCAGAAATCAATTAGACCTAACTCTTCGTTCCTGTATATATGGACGGCAACAGAATACGGGGCTTACTGGTATCATGCGCATCACCGTGGCTCTCTCGAAGATGGACTTTTTGGGCCAATCTATATCACTCCTGCCCCCTCAGTGCAGAAGCCTTTCAGTCTTATCACAACCAATCCTACTCAACTCAGGGCCATGATCCGCGCAGAAAGTGTGACCTGTCCCGTCTTGCTTTCGGAGTGGCGTGTTCTCACGTCGGAGGAGATCTGGGCTGCACAGTTGGCCTCCGGCGCAGACTCATTCTGTGCCAATGCTTTGCTCATTAATGGCAAAGGGTCTATCACCTGTCTGCCACGTGCTGAGATAGACGCCTTGACAACAGAAGTTCAGAGAATAAGTCTTGGTGATGATCTAAGATTGACAGATATGGCGTGAGTAGATTATTCCGTCATGGTCAAATGACTATTCCTGGCGATCCTGGTCGATAAACTAATTCCATCACTAGATGCTTCCCTCCCAACATCACCGACACAGTATTCGACTTCCCTCACAACTACGATGTCATCCCCCCAATGATGTTCGAAGGCTGTGTGCCATCCCAAGGTCCCCAAGAGATCTTCTATGTCAACGCAGCCCATCAATACGTAAGCTGGGATCTCACCAGCACAGCCGGCCTGCTAGAGCTCACCTTCTCAATCGACGAGCATGACATGTGGGTCTACGCCATAGACGGACGATACATCCAGCCTCGAAAAGTCAACGCACTCACCATCCCAAACTCAAACCGGTACTCGGTAATGATCCCCCTCAACCGGCCAGCGGGCGACTACACCGTGCGCATGGTCAGCGCCAGCATAAACCAGATCCTCAACACAACCGCCATAATGCGATACGAAGGCTTCCGCCAGCTAAACCGCCCATCGAACCCATGGATCCAAATCAACAACGAGCCCGCCAGGCCAGACACCGTCTTCCTCGACGAGAACCGCGTTGTCCCGTTCCCGGTAGTCGTCCCTTCGAACGACATTGCGCAAACCTTCTTCCTGCATATCAACCAGGTTGGCACTGCCTTCCGCTGGAGACTCGGTAATACCAGCTACGGACTCGARCTCGAGGAAGCACAGCCTCTACTCTTCAATCAGAACTCCATTCCCAGTGACTTGATCATCAGAACGAAGAATAATACCTGGATCGACTTGATTCTTCAAACGGATACCATTCTACAGCCCCCGCATCCGATCCACAAGCACTCGAATAAACATTTTATCATCGGTCAGGGAAATGGCACTTTCACATGGAATACAGTCGCGGAAGCGGTACAGGCTGTTCCTGGTAACTTTAATCTGCAGACGCCGCAATATCGTGACACATTCCATACGCTACCTGCTGTCACAGGGGTGGGCTGGACGGTACTCAGGTATCATGTTATTAATCCTGGTGCATTCATAATGCACTGTCATATTCAGGTTCATCAGAGTGGCGGGATGGTTTTGGCGATGTTGGATGGGGTTGATGTTTGGCCTACTGTTCCGCTGCCTTACAGGATTGCTGCTGGCTTTTAGTGGAGTTCAGATGGGATATGGAAAGGTACGGGAATAATGGGAGATAGATGTTGGGGTAGTATATAGATTGGACTTCTGAGAACATTTTTGGTGTGATGTTTGGTTCTTGTTGTAGGTTGCACAGTGTATTGCGTGAATGTACGTGGGATAATGGGATTTGTAATGCCCAATGTTTCAACAATATCTGTATGAATGCACTACAATCATGAAATTATAATTGAGATTATATGATTCCTCTCGAGCAGCTTTAATAAAAGTGCTATATCCATTAAGGCAAGACCAGATAGTAGCTATCCAATCGATGATATGCCCGCACAAAGTGACCAGCGCACCAGATGACCGGAGACATCATTGCACGACCTCAAGCACCTTGGTGGATAAAAAGAGGGAAGTCGACCACCCCCTCTCACTCAAATAAGGTGAGTTTTGATCCCCTCCTCAATGACAGACAAGTGAGCCCCAACAACCTCAGTGATCTTGTCTCCACCCTTGAATAGCACGAATGTAGGCTTAGCCCGTACACCTAGCTCTTGTCCGACATCCTCGACCTTATCGACATCCACCTTGTAGAATTTAACCTGGGTGTAGACGTTGCTCAATTCTTCAATTTTGGGTGCAATGGCTTTGCAGTGTGAGCACCATTCGGCGTAGCAGTCGAGGAGGACGGGGTCTTCTGAGCTGAGGATCTTCTCTAGGAAGTCGATTTTGCTGGGGTAGGTATTAGTTTGTATTTGTACAAGGGAGGGCAGGGGGGCTACCTAGTGAGTTCAATGACAGGCATGTTGATTAATGACTTGGAATGGATTGTAGAAGTTTAGTAGTTCAAGTTTAAATGGAAGAGAAAGTTTTATAGAGAAGATCCACGGGTGGGGTGATCTAGATCGGATGACCTCATGACGAGAACAGGGAAGTTTGGTGAAACATGTGTTTCACCATCGTATTGTTATTCTTGCTTGTTTATCTGTTATTTTTTTATTTTTTATTTTTTATTTTTGTTTTTTATTTTGTAGTGAATATACTGTTTAATATGGTGGCATATGTATGAAGTGATTCTATGCCCATAGACTTCCTATGGGGATATGGGTCCACTATGTATGACAAATCTACAAGAGTAAACATATTACCCAAACAAGTATACATATAGTCAACTGAGTATACACTTCAAATCCAAAATCACATCAAATAAACTAAAACTGAAATATCAAAATAACATAAAAAATAAATGAGCCTGAAAAATGAGGAATCAGAAATCTGTGGGGTGATGTTGTTCCGTCCCGGGTTGTATTTAAGATCAGGCTCGGCTGTGCCCCTCTTCACACTAACTCCCTTTCCCCCTCTCTCCATCTCTCTCCCATTTCCATCAAAATGTCGAAGCTTTTCATTGGGTAAGAACGATCTAACAGAATATCTAACATACCACGTGCTGACAGCCCTTTTCTAGCGGTCTCTCCTGGAACACAGACGACAACAGTCTGCGCCAGCGCTTCGAAGAATTCGGCGTTGTCGAGGATGCTGTGAGTCGCTGTGACTCCTATAACTGATCGCATCCCTCTAAGACCCCCATTTTTCTCTCTAGACCGTCGTCAAGGACCGTGATACCGGCCGCAGCCGCGGTTTCGGTTTCGTCCGCTTCTCCAACGACGATGAGGCTACTGCCGCTATGAACGGCATGAACAACCAAGAGTAAGCAAGCTGATCCATCATATTTCTTTCGCTTTACACGACTGGTAAAGTCGTGCTGGAACGAGTCGCGCATCATGGGTGTCATCTGTTCCCAGCGCGACGCGAACGGTCTCTTTCACCCCGTTGAAAAACATGTGCTAACAACCATCTCTTTTCCAGGTTCGATGGTCGCCAGATCCGCGTTGACAAGGCTACTGAGCGCGCTGCCGGCGGTGGTGGTCGCGGCGGCTTCAACGGCGGCGGTTTCCGTGGCGGCAACGGTGGTGGCTACGGCGGTGGCTACGGCGGTGGCCAGGGCGGTGGTCAGGGCGGCTACGGTCAGGGCGGCTACGGTCAGGGCGGCTACGGTGGTGGTCAGTACGGTGGCCAAGGTGGCCAGGGCGGTTACGGCGGCAATTACTAGATGTTCCTGTCACGAAGCTTATGAAGGTCTGGACGTGATTAGCACTTTTTTTACGAAGGTTGTGACTTATGCTGGGTTGACGGATAAATTCGCTGGGTGACACTTGATCCTGCCCAATACAAAATCGAACTCGTTCAACTAACCTTTAATCGATAATCAATAATATCGAGCCTTCCATCAGTTCTGTTTCCTTTTGATCTGCTTTGTGGATGTAACAACGTATCTCATTGTGATTCGGGCTTCCCCGCATTGTCTTGGGCACTGATCACCTTTAGGCTACGTGTAAAGACTAGTTTGTATGTATTTAGCTACTCTCCACATGAGTGCTGTGCATAATATAACAAATTTAATATTTGACATTTGATGTCCAATATCTAATCTATTGGACGATCAATAGACAAATTTAGCTAAGATCCAGTATTACACATAAGCGAGCGGACCTGCCCAGGTGGGGGCAGAGTGGAGATGTCAAAGTATAGGGGCTTGGCATTGTTTCATGTCAGTGCACGTTGCATTATACATACAGTTGATAAAAGTTGAAAGACCAGATGAGGCTCGCTAAATGTAAACAGTTGTAATCAACTAACGAAGGGCTATGGCTAAATCAGCAAAAGTCGCCAAAAATGGAGAGGAACATTGTAACATTGTAAAAATCGTAAAAATCCCAAAACATTTCGCCTGATATCGTTCCAGTCGTGGTCGTAAAGTTAGAGAAGTAGGGGTACCGAGGTACGTTCCCAAGATCAATCTGTTTATTCGTCTTCTTCATATTGCTCATCTTTTTCGCCCTCGGTTTCAGGCTGTGCAGTCTCCGTAGGTACATCCAATAGGACGGGAGACTCGATAGAGTCAGTGGAGGAAGGAGGCTCTGCAGTCATAGTGGGAGGTTCAACAGATTTATCGGGAAATGGCTCTGTTTCGCTCCCAAGTTGGGGCTGCTCGTTGTCTGCAGACATGTCTGACAGAATACGAGATTCGTCGGAGTCACTTGAAAAGGCAGAGGGTTCTCCAGACACAGCCGTGGAGTCCACAGTGCCATCCACAAGGTCCTGTGTGTTGTCCTCAAGCTCAGGCCGCGTAGTCTCAATAGACATGGCCGGCAGGACAGAAGTCTCGGTAGAATCAGTGGAAGGAGAGGACTCTGAAAACACAATAGGAGAGTCCACAGTGTAATCAAGAGAAGTCTCCTCCTTGTCCTCAAGCTGAGACTGCGTAGTCTCCAGCAGCTGGGGCGTGGCTGAAATCCCTGTAGGTTCCACAGAGTGCGTAGCCTGAGCATGAGAATCAGGAGAGTCCACAGTCAGAGAAGCAGGCTTTACTGTCTCAGACATTGAACTCACCTCGCTCTCACTAGCAGCCACAAACTCAGAATTCGGCACAGAGGCAACTGAGGTCATACCTACTGCCTCGCCCACACTGGCCGAGCTCGCAAGGGAGACAGAGGAAGACATAAATGGAGCCTCGCTCAAACTCGGTATAGCCGAGGGCAGGATATCATGAGACAAGCCCTGTGGGGAAGGACCAAGATGGGAGTAGACGGGGACTTGCTGCTGACGATACCCGATAGCAAGGAAAGCCACCAAGATACTAAGAAGGAGCAGGGCAATATTGCGCCTATCGGAGGCCAGTACACGGATATAATTCACGAAAAGAGTTGAAAGGGCAACCTCATGTTCCTTCCTCTCCCGTCCAAGGTCAGGCGCATGGTTGAGCCGAGCTCCCGCTTCAGGGAAAGCCTGTCTGGACATCATATCATCAGAGCGGGAAGACTCCACGTCACTGATCATACGAGCGTGGCTCTGCCTAGGCGACTGCAGAATCTCCGGCGGGACCTGATGCCCACCATCCATCAGCGACGACATTTGCATCTGCATTTGCATCTGCGGCATCTGACTCTGGGTGTGCTCGACAACCGCCATCTGCTCCTCCGCAAGCCTCCGCTCCAAGCCACGGCGCACATCAGAAGGCAGCCAAAGCCCAACCTCGACATCAACCTTCTCCATATCGCGCCACGCAGCAGCCCACGCCCCAGCGCGCATCAGCCCGTTCGCAGCAAATACCCGAATCTCCCATTTGCGGTTACTATCTCCGTGCCGCACATGGCTCCCACAATCGGGACACTCATCACCCTGCTCGCCGTCCGTCTCGCTCTCCCCGATATCCGAGAAATCCCCCTCGGAGCGAGACCCAGAGCTATGGTCCTCCCGTCCCACGAAGTGTCCATTCTGCAGACGTGGTCGTTGCAGCTCGAGACTCTCCAACAGCCGCTCCTCTAGAATGTCGTACAGATCCTCCGGGTGCGAGATTAGCACGCCGCGGTCGCGCAACACACCAGATCCAACCCGGTCTTGGAGCCGCCGCCAGCGCCTCCAGTATTCCGCCGGTAGCTCGTCTTCCAGGATATCCTGGTTTCTGGGGTCCGTTGCTCCAGGTACTGGGATGGACGGCGGGAGAAGGGTGCAGTGCAGCAGCACGAGCGGAGCCTCCTTCCTCTTTGGTTGTTTCGGGGCATTGGGCGAGTAATACGGTGACCGTTTCAGTGGCGAGGGCCCAGGTGACCGTGACCGGAGGCCCTGTCGTTTGCGCGGGGGTGTTAAATACTCGTCGTCGTCGGCTTCGTCTTCTGTGTGCATCTGCATAGCCCTAACGGAACTCGGTTTTCGGAAGGCGGCTTCGCGCTGGCGGATGGTGCGGATGTTGGCGGGGATGTCGTTAAAGTCGCCGAAGCTCGCTTCGGACTCTTCTACTCTGTAGCCGGATATCTTTTCGTGTATGTCCATGTCTGGCATTTGTTTCATCCTGTCGACTGGATGGATGAGGACGGAGGCAGGGACTGAGGATTGTGATGAGCGACTCGATGCTCTGGATTTTAGTTGCTCTAGTTCATCGTCCATCTCACGGCCGAATACGTCGCTTGTTGAATGGCGGGTGGAGGAGGAGGAAGAGTTGTATTCATAGTCTTGGGTAGAGGACATCTGGGCATTATCGGCAGAGCAGGTCCGGTTGCTGGACTCGAGGGAGGATACAAGGAAGCCTTTGCCTGGAGGGGCAAATGGTTGTGGACTTAGGATCTCTGTGCAATCGACGTCTTGTTGACTGTCGTCATTTAACCGCGCCATGAGATTCTCATGCAATGGTTGGCGGGTTGGTGCGTTCTGAGACTTCCGAGTTGTTTCCTGTAGGGATACGAATATCTAGGGACTTGGTAAAATGAGTATCCCACATACCTTGTCCCTTTGTGTCAACGTGGAACCCAAAACACTCAACGTGTGTTGACAAGTCGCTCACCGCCCCGTTGTTCCGGGCAACCGACTGACATTGTCGATCATCAAGCCACACGGTGGACTCGAGTATATCGTAGATATTGAACGTGACATTCCGGTCGGATCTCGAGGAATTAGTGCTGCAAGGAAAGTATTCAAGTATTCTTTTGTGTCTATTGAGAATGACCGCACTTAAACCCCAAGTCAAACGTGCCGGTTTGAAAAATACACAACCAAAAACAAGGCGATCTAAGTGCTGGCCAAGGATATCATCCAACCCGACGCCAGAAAAGCACATCTCGGTATGAAATATATAAACAAAAGCAGAAGCCAGTCGCTAGAGCACAGGCAAATGCAAGCCACCCCAAAAATATAAATATGTACTATAAGAAGTAAGGAACATCAAACATTACGGAGGCCGTGACACATCATCAGGGCTCATAAGCGGATAATTTTGGTGGTCGCCGAAGAAACTAAGGACATCCTGAGGGAGATATTCCAGCCACGGAAGGATCTCGCCGTTGGCGAACGGGAAAGAGTCTTGATGGTGGATGGAGTTCATATCGACCTCATGACTCCCGATCATCATCCTGTTCGCATCATCCAGGGTCGACTGGAGATCGGCATCTAGGTCACGAGTCTCCATTTGGTTTCTGGTTTGCTGGTCGGCTGTCGGTTGAGGTATCGAGTAATTATAGGCGGAGGGCTGGGTATTCATATGTGAAGTTGGTAGCTCAGATGATAGCATCTCCGGGAAAGTAGAATGTGCTGTCTGCACGGGGCGCGTTGGTCGCGTGTTTGATCCGGGATATGCTGAATCCATGCTCATGTAATAAGAGGGGTCGGTGCTAATTGTTCCGGATTGAGCACTGGGGAATTTAGCATTTGCTGTCGTGAGTGAGCGTGTCATTTCTTCGTGGGCCCTGGCTGGTGCAATAGATTGCGAGTATGTAGAACTTGACCCTTCGCCGGCATTTTTTGCTATGACTGGGTAGCTGTGGCTGTACTGCGACGAGTATGCCGGTCTATTGGACGGAGACTCCGCTTCGGTCGTGGACATCTGATAGAGTAAACTCAAGTTGGGCTGCGAAGAATTTGTTGCTCCTGTGAGTGCCCATCCGATAGCTGTCGAGACATAAGCCATTAGTGGTATGTCTATCATGGATATTAACGGATTCAACAAACCTTGACTTGGATCAATATGTGGTGACCACTTCCCGTCAGATGAGATATCCGCCACCCCGGCTGGTCTTTCTGGGTCAAAGCCAGAGTCTGCCGGTGCTTTGCCCGTACGCCAAGCTCCTGGCCCAAGAGGTTGCCCTGGGGCGAAACCTTCGGTATTTTCCATATCCTCCACTGCGTAAAGGAGGGGATCGACAATCCCCTTGGCCTTTTGATCCAGCACTGTTAAAATATACCCCGTGCCTTCCCAATACGTATTGAGTGCTTTCAAAGCCTTATAACACCTCTGATAATTCTCCTTGGCGGCAGAAGCAAGCAGGATATGCTTCGCCGTAGACTTCCGTTCTGTCCCATTTGAGGACTCCATAGTGGGCATCACGAACCCACTGGATTGATTCGCCAACAATGGCCGAGGTTGGTGTGACCCAGCCCCCGAGGATGAAGACGCATAGTAAGCACTTTCCATGAGGAACGCGCACGCCGCAATATACATCGGCTGACTCGTGAAAGGATTGCCAATGAAGCTTTTCCCATCGACAAGCTCCGAGAAGGATAAGATATCGGCAATAGTTTTGGCAGATGACATCGATAGCTCACGACTGTTCGGATAGAGATGTTGGATTGATCCACCAAATGAATTCAACAACGTCGGTTGGTGAAGGAGAACGATGAGAGTATGGAACCAGAAATGGAGAAGAATGAAGTTCGTTCCCTCCTTGGCTTTGACGTAGGCTTGAAAATTAGCTGCGTTGAAATGAAGTCTTGGGGACAAGCGTTGATAGATGCCGGTGAGATCACTTTCCATCCCCGCTAGCATCTTCAGCGTGTCCGGTGTGACAAGCTTGACATCCTGAATGCCATTAATGAGGTCGGTCACCCGGCCGTACAGGTGGATAATCCGAATAAGCGGTGGGAAAGGTGCGGGCCACCCATTTGGTAGCTGGGATTCAGACTGAAGAGGGAAGCAGAGTTCAATATCCTCATCGCGTAGTGTAACTGGTCTCCCGGTACCCGAGGAGATGACTCGGTCTAGGAAAAAGATGCTCCAGAATGAGTCTACCCGTTCGCGCTCCCGGGCACGTTCGTCAGCCAAAGGCTGCGGGGTGGTCCTGGGTGTCAGATGCACATCAAGATCATCATATTGTTCCTCTCTTAGCTTCCCAGCATGACCGGTCATCACTTCGCTCGGTGTGACGCCGCTCTTGCCATAATTATATTTGAGACCTTGGAACTTCTGCAGTCCAAGATCCTGTGCCATGCGAATTGATATTCCAAGGTACATCCACAGTCCACTGTCATGATTTGATCCAAATTGTTCATAGGCGAGTAATAAGCAGGCTTGGACGGCAGAAAGAGCTGGACATGGCAGTGAATCCACGAGGGCGCTCATCGCTCGATGAGCAAAGGGTAAACCACGATCCCACTTTTTGTCGTTGAGTGGCGGCTGTGAACGGTCGATAGGAGGAGCCTGTGGAGGACCAAGTGATGGGTGTATTGAGAACCTCGCAGCTAGCGAACACACTGCATCTACCAACATGGTGTCGACCTTTTTCACCTTGAGATCCTGTAGAAATCTCTCTCGTTGTAGGAAAGGAAAGCTGCAGCCCAGGTGAGCAAAGAAGAGCTCGCACAAATGAGATACAAGATTCGAAACTGGAAGCGTATCATCTCGGTCATAAAATGGAATATTTGCATCGCGGCTGTCCCGATTATCCGCGGCAGTGGGGAGGGGTCTTATGGGAATTTCGGACGGTTTAGGGCTCCGAAGAGGAGAGGGAGAGTCCGAGGAGGTGGACGGGTTACTCTTGCGAGAACCTCGGACTTGCACAACCATTTGTTTAAACCCCGGTACAATCGCAGTAGGGCCGAAGTATCGAAAATACGGGACATGCGTGCGACTCCCTGAGCTCACAGAGGTACGACCACTCGCTGGGCTGTCCCCAACAGCTTGTGTATCCAATTCCTTGTTCGCGAGTGAGGAAATGTCCCCAGAAGAAGATAATTCCTTTGATCCGGGTGCTTTCGTCTTGATGGACTTATCCGCGGGGGCCTTGGGTATCGTTGCTGGCGCCGGTTCGGGGGAGCTGCTTTCGACTGCCCGGGAAGCGCGCTGACTTGTCAATTCATTCGGAGCGGAAAGGCGCGGCGGCGCTCGAGATGCGGAGTCGGACTGCGATCGCAGGTGTGCGGTCGATTCGGTGTATCCGAGGCATACATGCTTGTAGTCGGAGCAAGTCTTGCACACTTCCCTCATATACACCATCAGCAAGATACCCGCAATCGAGACACACTGTGCATCCTACCTGGCTGTTCACCGGAACATCGAATCTTCCGCCGACGACATGTTAAACAACTAAACCAAAACGAAAGTGACGTCAGCGTCTTGACCAACAAGATTATGCTCAATGGGGTCACTTACGCGGCATTAACGCGGCGGCGCTTGGTTTGCGGCTGCCCGTCGGTTGCGACAAAGCGGATTTGTCTGGGAGCAGAAGGATTGCCGCCATTCTTCTTGTTGGGGGAAGGAGGGCTCATCGCGAGCCAATAATTATCCGTGACCTCGACCCATTGGGTACCTGTACACTCCCAGCTTCTGTGAGTCGGTTGGTCCTCGGCGCGGAGTTTGGATTCTAAGGTTCAGGGAGGAGGAGGATCGAAGGAAAGTAGGGAAGGCGTGCGATAGCGAAAACTTCATTAGGAATGGAAATAAACGGGGGCCAATATTTCAAGGCCAATAAGGGATCAAAAAGTGTGAAGTGTTCAAGGGAGAAAAGTTGGGGAAGAGGGGAGTCAATAAGCCCGCGTGATTGTCCTCGCTTGTACTACGCCACTCTAAGGGCACATTTTACATTTCCAAAACCCTTTTGGAAAACTCACGATGTATTTTGTGTAAGGTAATGTTCTGATCGAAAACATCGGAGTCGGTTTTCCCCTTGACCGCTACGCCGGAAACAGACGCCATCCCCGTTCGGGAGCGACAATCGGTCATGGGATGTCCGGGGCGATCCTTGTGATTTATAGTATATCATATATATATCATATACTGTAATCGCTTTACTCATATGTAGAGAATAAACAAAAGATAAAAATAGAAAAGAATGGACTTTAATGGATTAAAATAACTTAAGAATAGAATCAATAAATTGAAATTCATCGCATCAACTCCGAGTATGTAGAGTCCAGACTTCGGCAGATATGGAGCTTTTATGGGGAGAGTGGGTTGGCTGTAATTCACTCCCCCACGTTTTCGTATATCAAATTGGAATCCATTTCGATTTTTCAGAGCAAGGGTACATTTGTATACATATGTATTCTCTTGGCATCTAAAACAGGTGACTCAGTTGCTACGTGCGTTTAAGCTTATTCCCCATGGCTTAAGGATTTTCCCAAACAGGGAAATCACAATACCTAGGTACATATATGTACGAAGTAATTACTGAAAGGGTCCACATGGGCAATTTCCAGGTCAGGTGAAGGGCGGTTTTTAGCCGACCATTTATGATGGTTTTTACTTCTTTTGATCTGGTCTAAACCCTTCCAGGCGTCTCTTTTGTGATTCTTGACAATTGTGTGTCGTTTCGGAGAGTCTAAGAATAGAGAATGCAAAAGGAACTATATACTTCACCCGATAGTTTTTGTTCTTTCATGTCTCGAGACAGGCGACTAACCCTTGGGATCTACATGCCTGCTATTGGTTTTTTTTTTTTTTTTTTCAAGTTTTAAAGCTCTATACAATACACAACTTCACGATAATCTGTAGCCTCTAGTACTCCGTACATACGTGTAAAAAGCACCATGACGTTGAGTTCTCCCGAGGTCCAGGGCATAAGGTTGTTCCCCCGGAGATATCCCCGGAGTCGGCCCGACAGTCGGTAGAGGAAGTATATTCACGCACTTTATATGAGTCAGTGCGGCATCTAGCGCGTGGCAATACAAATTCTCAGCATATCCAGTCGTGGCATTAACTAGGCTTCTTGAATTAGACTGGAGATAGTAAATGCGATAAGAATTTCATGAAATCAAAGAGCTGTCTCCATTTCCCCCATGTCTCTACTTCAATCTGCCTCCCGAAATACTCGGAGGCTCTCATTATTGCAATCTTGGTAAGTATTTCGCTACCCTCATCTTCTAGCGAGCATGATGGAGGTGGCCCTTATCGTCACCACTACGCGGGGGAGCCTACATGCACACTGAACAGCATAGCTGATTTATAATCCCAAGTCCTGGTCGTCTCGCAACAACACGCGCACCATTCCAACCCTTCCAACCCAATCACCCCACTCGACTCTTTAGTCACACCCGCACAATGTTAAATGTGCGCCCTGATTTCGAGAAAACCCAAGCCTCGCGCCCAGACTTTCGCCGGGACCCCGAGGTCACATATACCAAGTCCCCAAACCCCACATGGAAGGAAGGCGATGGTGCGAACGACAGTGGCGAGAGCCTGGAGAAAGACCACGTCGAGATTGACCCCCATGAAGAGGGCCGACCTGTGGCCTCGAACTATAAGTTCCTGATTTCAGGAATGGTCCCACGACCGATCGCGCTTGTCAGCACCCAGTCTGCAGATGGCAAGACTACAAACCTCGCTCCGTTCAGCTACGCACAGGTCATCAACCACGACCCGCCGCTGTTCACAGTTGGCTTTTCTGGGTCGATGGAGAGAGCCAAGGATTCATTGAAGAACCTGAACGAGACTGGCGAGTGTGTTATCAACATTATCTCGGAGCATTTTATTGAAGCAGCCAACTCTACTGCCATAAATGCACCTTATGGCGTCTCCGAGTGGGAGACTTCCGGCCTGCATCAAGCACCTACCTCTGTTGTGAAGCCTGCCCGTGTCAAGGAGTCAATTCTTTCTATCGAGGGCAAGCTTGTTGAGTTGAAGGAGTTTGAGAGTCGGGTCACCCCGGGTAAGAAAACGGGTGTGCTTGCTATTATTGAGGGCGTTCGTTTCTGGGTTAGGGATGATGCTATCAATGAGGAAAGGAATGTTGTCGATTTGAAGGTTCTTAAGCCTATCAGTCGTCTAGGTGGTATCTCATATGGTCGAACCACGGAGGCCATGGAGATCCCTAGACCGCAATTCTAGGGCTCTGTTTTGGACTCAAGGAGCTTTGTCATATAAGGTTTGGGATTGAATACGAGTATATAGATTCTTAGAGCATACAGCCGGGAGCAAATCAGTTTGTATAACTTTGATGCACTATACAAATCAATGGTAAGTTTACACAATACCTAGCTACATAGATATCTAGTACCTAATCCATATACGTGTGGATTTCCTACATATATGTAGGCAAGGATGGCACCGCACTGGCCCCATGTGGATTACCGCAAGGGTCTGAACGGATTGTTCACTCGCCAGGTCCTGGGCTGAATGTTTGTAAGCACGGCCGGGGCCGCGCCCATTTCTTGCCCGGCCCGGAAAGTGCCTGGCTAGATTTTAGCTTGAATCTACCCATCCATGGATGCAACACGCTTAATAGATATCTCATCGAACTTGGAAGCTTCAGGCGCTTCTCGATAAAATGTTTTACGTCTATAGATACTTGTATGTGCCAATTGACAGAGGATAAGCATGTCCGGCTCAAACCGTGTCTCGTGCGGAGGGCAGAGCGGGGTTGATAAGTACCTCCAACTACATTGTAGAACGATAAATCGGAGGATCCCCATTCATCAAAAGTACAAACCTCTTCATCTTGTTTCTATCTGAAATTCAAAAACAGAGTGCAATCATGTCACAGCAGCAATACGAAACTTTCAAGCTTGGAGACTGGGAGCTCCAAAGCGGGGAGAAGATCAAAGATGCTCATATCGCATACAAGACATTCGGCGATCCCAAGTCTCCAGCAATCGTTTATCCAACTTGGTTTTCTGGAGGTATATCTAGATGCGTCCTATTTTCTCTCCAATACTGTTCTAATACTGCTTCTAGCTCTGTCCGACAACTTCTGGTTAATCGGAAACGACAAGCTCCTCAACCCGAACAATTTCTTCATTATAGTCCCAGCCCTGTTCGGAAACGGTCAGTCCTCTTCTCCGTCCAACCAACCGAGCCCTGGGCCATTCCCAAAGGTGTCATTTTACGACAATGTGCGGGCGCAGCATGAGCTCGTTACCAAGCACATGGGCATAACACATTTGCGCGCCGTTGTTGGCTGGTCTATGGGAGGGGCCCAGACTTTCCAGTGGGCAACACAGTATCCTGACTTCATGGATCTTGTGGTCCCCTTTTGTACGGCTGCGAAAACCTCGCTTCACAACCAGGTCTTCCTTGAGGGTGTCAAAAGCTCCTTGATTGCGGTGAAGAAGAGTCGATCTGCGGGATCGGGAGAGATTTGCTTTAATAGGGAGACGGCGGAAGCATATGTTTGGACAGCTGAAGAGAAGGATGTTGGTCTCAAGGCATTGGGTCGTGTATATGCTGGATGGTAAGAAATTCCGTGTTGCCCTTTAACTTTTATGCCCTTAGCTGACCCATCAGAAACAGGGGATTCAGTCAGGCTTTCTATCGACACAAGTTGTACGAAACTGTCCTGGGTTTCAAGGGACTTGAAGACTTCATGGTCAACTTCTGGGAGAAATGGGCTTGTTCTAAAGGTTTTGTTCGATCCCAACGAAGTGGTTGTATCAAAGAACTGACAAGTGCGTTCAAGAACCTGAAAATCTGCTGGTCTTAATACAGACCTGGCAAAATGGTGACGTCTCGCAGCAAGAACCATACAATGGGGACTTTGAAAAGGCAATGGCATCCATCAAAGCAAAAGCGTTGGTTTTGCCGTCAAAAACTGATCTTTACTTCCCGTAAGTTAATTTCGCCCATCCTCCCACTTGATCAAGATGAGACTAAGCTGAGAATCACATCACATTAGGCCTGAAGACTCAGAGTATGAAGTTGCTTGTATGAAGCCGGGGATTGGAACACTGGATATCTTCCCTTCCATCTGGGGTCGTGAGTATAGCAACCCAAATTTCAAGCAAATACAAAGCTAACCCAGTGGGTAGATTGGGCAGGAGGTCCAGGTGATAATATAGAGGATGTCAAATGGCTTGATAGCAAGCTCACTCGATTTTTTGCAGACAACTGAGGTAATGGCGCCAATTCTCTGGCCGAGAAGCTCTAGAGCACGCTCAATTACCTAAGAAAGGCACAAAGTACGAAAACGCAGCGTTCTTGTATGACTTCAGTTAAATTTGAGATCTGTTGATGCCTGAAAATTGTAATGTTAGCTCGTTGTCGCCAAAAAAATGTAGATAGATACCGATCATGTGATGCTGAGTAAGCGCCTGCCCTGGCGCTGGAAGCGCCGATGAACCTGCCGACTTCCTTCTTCAGTTCCATTTCTCTCCCTGTTTCTGTCTTCTCTTCGCTGTTCGCTCTCGGAGTTGTATTCTCCTCTTGATTCTTCTCACTTTCCCAGCAGCACCTAATCTCTTCTTGGGCTGCTTGCCTGCTTGCCTCGGAAGTTCATCGACAATTCTGCTCGCGTTATCTAATCCCTATCTTCACACGACTTGTGAGACTATATTTCGAATCTTACCATTTCGGCTTCCTCCCCACAATGGCTACGCCACCTGTCCGACAATGGGGTGTTACACCCCCGATCTCGACCGTCTTGCCGACTAAGGATGAACTTTCGGCGAACGACGATCTCATTGCCGAGCTCAAGGCTCAGAACAACTTCGAGCTACCGACTGAAACGGAACGGAGGTGTGTTCGCATTTCAACAAGGCTAGCGCCAGAGCCCCGAAACTGATGATTGCGGAATAGAAAACAAGTGCTCCAGTTACTACAGCGCGTCACAGTGGAATTTGTTCAAGTCGTCAGTCGCAAGAAGGGTCTGTCCCCTGCTGCTGTTGAGGCTTCTGGGGGTAAAATCTTTACCTATGGAAGTTATAGGCTGGGTGTATACGGACCAGGTAAGTGTTCAGCTATGTATAGATTCTCTCACATCCGTACTGACGATGGTGGCTTGCAGGCTCCGATATCGATACGCTAGTCGTTGGGCCTAAACATGTCTTGATCGATGATTTCTTCGCTGAATTCCCCCCTGTCCTCCAAAGGATGGCTTCCGAGGGAGCTATTGAAAAGATGACTCCCGTGCCCGATGCGTTCGTTCCGATTATCAAGCTTGAGCTGTGTGGAATCAGTATCGATCTTATTTTTGCCCGCCTCGTCATTCCATCTATCCCGATGAACCTGGATTTGAAGAATAATGACTATCTCAGAGGACTGGATGAACGAGAGGTGCGATCGCTAAATGGAACTCGTGTCACAGATGAAATACTGGAACTCGTCCCCCAACAAAAGACATTCCGCCTTGCATTGCGTGCAATCAAGCTCTGGGCGCAGCGTAAGTGTCATATCCACTTTCTTTATCACTATCCAAATCGTCTGATCATCTGTATAGGACGAGCGATCTACTCGAACATTGTCGGATTCCCCGGCGGTGTTGCATGGGCAATGCTGGTGGCTCGAGTTTGTCAACTATACCCACAAGCAACTGGGTCTGTTATTGTGGGGAAGTTTTTCAGAATCATGAACAAGTGGAATTGGCCTCAACCTGTCTTATTGAAACAGATTGAGGATGGACCCCTCCAGATAAAAGTCTGGAATCCAAAGGTACGCACGCACAAGTACCAATTTGCTGACGATATTGGCTAAGAAATATCAGATTTACCACGGTGATCGATTCCACCTCATGCCCATCATCACTCCTGCATATCCCTCCATGTGCGCCACGCACAACATCAGTATGTCCACCAAGGCTGTCATTCTCAGGGAACTGCAGCGAGGTGGCGACATGGTAGACAAGATCTTTATGAAGCAGCTCTCGTGGCATGATCTATTTGCGCGCCACACATTCTTCACCCATGATTACAAATACTATCTCAGCATCACCGCTTCCAGCAAGACCAAGGAGGCCGAATCCGTGTGGTCAGGTCTCGTTGAGTCCAAGTTGCGTCACCTCGTTGGCGCCTTAGATCGCAAGCCAATCATTGCAGTTGCTCACCCATTCCCCAAGGGATTTGAAAGAGTCCATCTTATCAAGAATGAGAAAGATATGGAAGCAGTCAAGAATGGATCTACACAACATCAGGCTAAAGGCACAAAGACCGCGATGACCGATGAGACTAAGGATGCTGCTCACCAAGCTGCGCTCCAGAACACCCTCGAAAATGCAGAGGTACCAGGCCCGGTCGAGGGCAAGGTTGAGGGGACGGTCGATGATGAAGGCCAGACTGTCTATACGACGACTTATTACATCGGCCTAGAGCTGAAACCTCTGGAGCCAGGTAATCGCACCGCTCTCCCTATATGACATTTCTAACTTTTTTTCTCGAAGGCCAATCGCGATCTCTGGATATATCAACCGACTCACAGATCTTCAAGTCAACTTGCACCTCATGGCCAGGATATCAGGAAGAAGTCATGGAGTTGGCTGTCACCCATGTTCGCAGGTAAGTTCCTCTTATGCCTGTGACTTGCGTGGATTTTATCTAAATCCCACTAGCTTTGATTTGCCCGATGATGTCTTCCAGCCCGGTGAGACCCGGGCATCTCGACCAAAGAAGAAAGTCACCAAACGGTCAGAGACAGCCGGCCAGAAACGCAGCATCAGCGAGTTGGACGTAAGTGTGCCGAAGCGGATGAGATTGGCCTAACTTGGCAAAATATCAACCCTGGAACCCGTGATCCGACGCCCCTGCGGAACAAACCCCAAGGATGTCGACAACTAAGAATAACTAATACCAAATTCGATTCCCAGGGTCCAACCGAAGGAGCCGCGAAACGCCAAGTTACATCCGCAACTCCCGCCTGAACAGCTCCCTCTCTCTCTCCTTCGCTCCCTCCATCCCGCCGGGGCTGGTCCCCAACATCAAATTGATATCAGAGCCTCAGATTGCTTGTGGTCTCTGACCTAATAATGCAGTTTGCAGTTCTACCTCCATCAACCGAACATCCAACTCCTCGCCATCTTCGAGTGTTACCTTTCTCCATATTGAACGTCCCATGCTCTCGGAGCATAAGGTTGGTTCGTTCTTCTCTTCGTCTTTTGTCTTTTGTCTTTTGCGTTGCTTGCCCAACAGCTAGACTAGACACCTTTCTTTCTCCCCGCCCGTTGGCACTTCACCTCTTACTGGGCATATTTCTCACGGCGCATATGTATATGGGCCGGATTTATTCATTATCTCGTCTATTTGGTCGGTGTAGCATTTCGTTTCCGGTGGAACAAGCGGCTTCCCTCTGCCCAGGTGGGCGTAATCATTCGCCATCTTGCAGATAGTTCAGATAGTTGAATGCAAGGACGTGTCCCACAGTATGTGGGCTACACATAATCCGTAAAATGTCTTTCTCTTTGTAAATTGCATTTCATTAATATTGCTCATAGCTAGTTTACTTCTGACTCTAACAAACGGTGGGTATCCCTATCATTGCATTCATGGTCATACGTAGGGAAGTCCTGTGTAGGGTTTGTGCATTTTATCGCCTTCTCGTGTACATATTAGCCAACTTCGCGTTGCTATTCACTACCCTTGTAGAAGGTTATAGCAGCAAGAAGAAGAAAAATTTCTACCAGAAGACATCTAGAAAGATTTCAAGCTGTTATCTTACATACAATCTCCCAAAGATCATCTCAGGCTAAATGAATCGACTCCATACTAAATAAAGTCCGCCTCGTCTTAGAAGGTCATGGGCCGCATACATATACGGCCGACTACTCTTGTACACATAACTACATAGTAAATGCACACATTATATCGCGGTTCCAGGGGAGTTCACGCCTCTTCCATTCTTCCGCTTCATCGATGGTTTGACATCGCATTCTTTTTCCCAAGACTTACTAGTATTCAACATCGCTACCTTTCTACGTCCATTTGGCGCCTCACCAGAGTAACTTGGCGATCTTGAAGTTACTAGCAGAACTACTATTGGCCGTGTCTTGTTTTCTTGTTAGCCACTTGGTCATCTTCTGCTAATTTCATTATAGCATGTCTAATGTGTATAATCAAAGAGTGCAAGCTATACGCGGTCTTGGTGGAACATAAGGGAAATGAGTGTGTACTTCAACATTGCTGTGGTTGCTCTTTGGTTTGGCTCTTATTCAAAGCGAGTTTGGAGAGCCATGATAACAAGATATAATGAGAAGTAAAGTGGCGTCCAGCGTAGAGGAACCCAAACACGTATTTCCTTAGGTACTTTCTTCGTGTTTGGTCATCATCGAGCGGGATCAGCTTGGGTATTGATCATGTCTTCATGGAATGCAGTGCTCCCAGCTGACCTTTCTCGGATCGTTGTTCCAGCTGCTTAGAGTACGTCATTTCATCGTGACTTGCCAAAAAGCAGGAGCTAGATAAGATCATCCAGAGTAGACGTTCCGGCTGAACTATCATGGATGCCTAAGCTAACTCCAGGATGGACAGCCCCACGACACAAGTATCGAAGTTCGGTGGGGTTTCCACTAGTGTTTGCCTTCCATCCTTAGCAGAAGATTTGGGAAAGTCGTGCTCGTATGTTTTCTTGTCGATGTCGAGAATATGATGCATAATAAGACATCAACCCTGTTCATTGAAGTGGGCAAGTATGCCCAGATGAGCTGGTTTGCGGCGAGTAAAACTCCTGTGGATATATTTAGAACCTCCACTATTACGATGGATGCATCGAATCACACAGGCCGATTATACGCACGCATGTATCTCCCGACAACAACGATCCCACCCAACTAGGCACGATCCAGGGACACATTTCACACATCTGCTGGACCTTCTCTGGGATTTTCATTGACCTTCCAGTCACTCTATCGGCTGTGCTCGAAAGCTTACGGCACTTGTCCAGTCTTCCTGGGTCGCTTCACCCGATGTTGATGCTGGCTCGTTTCACTCCGTCCCATTCATTATTAGGGAGTCGAAGCTTTTGTTCAAGACCTCCCCCGTTTGCTCATGTTCGGTGGAGCTTCCAGGCAATTTCGCTCACGTGGACAAATGAAGAATGTGAAAGAAGTGAAATTGCCACTTTGTCTGGTGATTGAGTGAGTGACAACGCCCAGATATTCAAGAAGTGCCTTGGAATCACCACCTTGGCTGTCAGGTAGACAACCGCCTATATTCGTATATATTCCGGTCCAGGCATCCAAGCATGGACCCTCCTGGAACCGCCGAGGGTGGTTTCTGGTGGATAGGGATAGGGTTCATTGGCCTCGTGTTTGTCGTCGTAGTGATAACGTGGAGGGTAGTATGCTTGCGGCTGCACGTAACGGCCATATACCGGGCCGACTCCTTAGATTCCGCACAGGACGAAGGGCACAGAGGCTTGAATCGGCGTTGAAAATGCTCGACATCTGAAGAAAATGTTTCCGCCGATTTGAGCAACATTGATTGCTCTTGTTTCATTCATGGCACATTGCACGACTCCCTCGATAGCGCTGGAGCACTGATGGTTCTTCCTGTCCACTCGCAGACGAACAGTCCACCTATTGCTTGTGACTTGCTTGTTCAGAGGATAGGTTTCCAACCGCTTGACTTCAGCCTAGACTGGGCTTTAGGCTTTTTGCCTGAAGGTTCTTCGGGTACTTGAATGAGGCGGATAACTTTCCAGCCATTCACCGGCTTTCTGGAAGTATACATAGAGCCGGAACTCCTTCAGTTCCTGTCGCTCACTGAGCGCAATCCGAGACATATACTCTCATAGGGAAACACCATTGGCGAGCGATGTCCGGTCCCAAATTTAAAACTTCTTTCTGGCACTGGGCTTTGAAGTTTAGTCGTACTATACAGTCTGCCTTTTGAGGGGCTTTGACATTGGATTGTTCCCTCTGTTCTGCCCTTTTGTTGGGGGAGGGGGGAGATGATCAACAGGTTGTTTCGGGCCATCAGCATAACCGATGCATTATTTCGGCGAAAACACAACTGTGAAGGTGAAGTGGGTATGACGCTTGCCCTTTCTTTAATGGCCATTTCAGTCAAGCGTATTGATAGGGAGAAGCGCAGTTGATGACGGGACCAAATCGAGAATTTCCATAACTGACATTATTCAAAGGCTTCCGACTTCCTGTTCAACAAGTCTCTGGAAAATTAGGCATAGGCCTGGCCTTCGGGTACCGTAAATTTTGCAGCATCATCCCAGCAACCACAGCTGGCTAAATGCGATTCGTCACTGCTTCGTTTATCCATGGATCAGGTTACACCTTCTGGTGTCCGGCTTCAAGCAAAGCGATATCTCGGTGATTTATAGATGCACCTTTCAAGGGGGCTTCGCGGTGCAGATCTCAACGTTTGTCTCTGCGATCCTTTTCTGTGCTGTAGGGATCGCATATTTCGGGGGTAACGGAGTCAAATTGGAGGTTGTCTAAGAGCCCTCTGTTGGCCAAGCTCCTGATTCCCTTCGCAATTGACCACTAGTTTTTGTGGTGGTTGTAATGCACACGCGTGTGCATTTTGTCACTATCTCTCTGTAGAAACAACCATCAGTCAGTCAATTCCAATAGTGATATGAGTGCAATACTCACTTACGGGGTTTTTGTATCATTTACCCTCCCAGTGATCTCTTCGTATCTCGGTTGGATGCCAGGGGACCCATCCATGTCAGGGCCGTTGCTGGGCTTGGGCATCGTCTTCAGGTGGAGGGCACTGGTGAGCGGGCATGGTGATTTGATATAATAGCTCATATATGCAAGACACTAGATGTATTGGAACGCATCAGATTAGCATGAATGCACGAGGATGACAGAGAAAGAGTGGAGGCGAGGGATTGTAAACAGATGACGAGAGAGAATAGGCCGAGGGTAATGCTTGAGGGACCCATAACAATGACGGCAGGAGCCTTGGGAGTGACAAAGGGAGCTATACCTGAAGATAGATAACAATACTCAACGAATGAAGCAGGCAGACATGCAAGCTGGGAATTTCATGGGAATATGGAGGAGAGGAAAGAGGATAGAGGAGGAAAAAGGAAGATCAACCGAGGTAACCCCGGAGATATCTACGCACTTTCCTGATTGGCTCTATATAGTATACTTGACAAGAAAGGAAGGAGAGAAGGAGAGAAGGAGAGATTCTGCTGTTTCTGTACAATAAATAAATAGCTTGTAAACGCCTGACCAACAGGGCACCAAGGCATCTGTCTGCAATATTTGCTCGGGCTCACTGGAGTTGTAAAACTTGACAAGGTGTGAATGGGGCGTACCTAGGTAGTCTGTTTTGCATGCTGAGAGAAAGGTGAATGTGACTGACTACATGCGTCTTGCCACATGTGCGAGCATTGTTTATTAAAGCAATACACACGTTTGCATTTACCCTCCACAATCTCACCAAACAAACTTGAAACAGAGCGCTGTCCCCGATGCTGGCGAGACGCTTCAAGAATTTGAGAAAGCCACTGCGCTGATTTTAATGGTTTATATTTTGGCTCTTGTCGGAAACAGAATTAAGCACGCTAACCTACCTAGGTAGATAGATAGTCATGGTACAATTTGAGACTTGGAATAAGGGATTTAAAATAATAAAAAAAATACCAAAAAATGCTCACATGCCGATTTGAACGACAGACCTCGTGATAGACTAGAGAATACTAGTCACGCGCTCTACCAACTGAGCTATGCGAGCTGATATATACAATATTTTCACTAAGGAATATATATTCTAATCCTTCTATTACTACCTAGGCATGATCGTGACCTCGGTATGTCTAATGAGACATTCTTGTAATTTGCGAAGATATTGGTGCTAATTCGTCTAGCATTACGGGTGCCTATCACGTCCTTCCAAGGTCCGAATGACACAAAGGTCCCGATCAAGTTTTCATCGTAATGGAATATCTCGAATATGTGGACCTTGTTATATATTTATACTAGAGACCACACCTTTCGGAATCCGAAACAAAAAAAAAAAGGTAGCTGTTCAAATGCTAAAAAGTCCAAGGATCATGCAACAAAATGATTTGCTTCATCGGGACTAAATATTTGAAACCTTGGCTACCTGATATCCGAATTGATCTGATATACCTCCTGGCTAGAGATAATGGCCTCCGAAAACGACCGTGCAGAGGTCCCGATGCGGACTTTCTAAAGTGGGGCCAACCCTAAAAAGTGCGTTCTGCCCCATATACCACAACCGAACCAAATTTTTCAACAAGGCGGCCGGCTGGCCCAATGGCAAGGCGCTTGACTACGAATCAAGAGATTGCAGGTTCGATCCCTGCGTCGGTCACTTTTTTTGGGACTTTTTGGCTTTCTTTTTGCCTCATTGTTGCCCGGGAAGTGGTCAGAATGGCCGTTGAACTACATGCATAGTAGTATGCCTAGTGCGGTTGAGCGGCCCTTAGTTTTTGGGAAGTGAGCCGAGTTATCCAGGAGTAGTAACCTAAAGTCGAATTATGAAACTTGAGGTGTATTTAATTACTTTTTGATATATGGAATGTTAACAAATGACTTTGATATTGCACTGGCACGGGCCAAACTAACAACATATCAGGAAACTCGCAAGCGATCTTACGCCCAGAGACCGAGCTTGTCAGCTGTGGACAAGCCCATAGGGGCGAGAAGAGGAGGGATATATAGCTCTCTGGTGACACGTGCGTATAGAGGTCTTTCTGGATTTGGTGGGGTCTGTATTTGATGATTATGGCACAACTGGAGAGCAGTGGAGTGTTCGAGTCAGTGTCCAGGGATATGCGTATTATACTGGGTATCATTCCCTTGTGGTTGAGAAAGGAGGATGGATGGTCTTAGAGTGGATGAATTCTGTGTGAGAGACATTGCTTTGTAGTGCCATTTGAAATAGTGTGACTTCAATTTCATAGGTAGGTTTGTTCCAACTGAACATAAATTGAGCTGTGCATGCCTGAGACTTCCGGGGATCGGGCCAGTGGTCAAGTTGGCGACATGGCGCTCACAAAGGGTTGACATGGCGCCGCTTCCATTGGACCTCCCCATATAGGAATATATACCATACCAATCTCACCTACCAATTTTTCGTTTAAAACGATCGCCGTTCGTTTGGCGGCGATCTCTCTTTTTTTTTATTTTATACATCTTTTTTATTTACACTCCGGCGACCAGTATCAGGTCCAGCCTCATTGCTGGTCTCGCAGGCACTCCCGCTATCATCTCCCAACTTGACTCTCAAGACCCAATAATTAGGTTGCACCCAAGGCGTCAACATACCAGCAAGTGACTACCCAATACTTTACGAGATAATGGAATTAATTGTAAATGTGACACAAAGCGAGCTTGTTCTTGAAAGGAGACTGAGACAAAATATTGTACATCGTGTGTGGGGGATGGACAAGGCGTAAAACAAAAGGGAATTCTAAGGGTAGTCTCTATAATCCTCCCGAGCATATTAGACTCGAGTCATTTATTTACCGATCTCAACACCGCCAGTGGCACCGAGCATGCGCTTGATGTCACCGTAGATGGCGAACTGACCGGCAGTGATGGAGCCAACCATGAAGAGACGGGCACCAATACCACCGTAAGAGCCACGGATACCGAGCTCCTTGGCAATCTTGATCAGACGGGTGACGGTACCCTCACCAGGAGCACCCTGGGTCTTGTTGATCTTGGAGAGCATGGTGTCGGCGGGCTGGGAGATGATGGCGGCGGCGAGACCAGCGACGAGACCGGAGCCGAGGTTGATACCGGTCTTGGCACCGTCGGAGAGAGTCTCCTTGTTGACCTTGGCGAGGACGGTCTCGGAGACCTTCTCGAAGACGACGAACTTGGCCATGGTGTAGGGGACCCTGTGGGAGGTCAAGTTAGTGGGAATTGCGTAGGATATATACCGAACGAGGGAGAGACAAAACTTACTGCTTGAACAGGATGGGTCCGAATCCGGAGTAGAAGGCACCGATGCCCTCCTCCTTCAGGATGCGGCTCATGGCAGGGAGGAGACCGCTGGCGAAGGTAGGCTGGGAGACAAGACGGATACGGGTGGCCTCGAGAGGGCACAGGGCGATATCAGCAATGAACTCAGCGGCACCGGCGGAGGCGAGGTAGACGGCGGTGCGGTTGTTCTTGGCAGTCTCGTAGCCAAGGGCGTTGATGGACTGCTGCTTGAAGAACTCGTATCCACCGAACTTGAGGGCACCCTGGAGGAAGTAACCGGCGGCGGTAGGACCGAAACCGGTCAGGAGAGCGCCAGCACCCTCGTTCTGGATGACCTGGCGGAAACCACCGAGCATACCGCGGTTGTAAGTGACGGGGTCAAGCTGGATACGGGTCTTGACGCTGTGTAGGACCGGGTATGAGCGGAAATTCTTCTTCGCGCGCTGGCGATAGGGTTCAAAAAACTTACACATCGAGAGGAGTGGCAGCACCGTGGGTGATGGCGCAGCACATGGCACCGGCGAAAGCGAAGCGAGAGTACTGGAAGCAAGAATCGAGTCAGTTAGAGCATTATGGAGTTTCACGGTTCAAAACATACGAGGTTGAGAGCGCTCATCTCCTGCTTGGGGGCGGCGGGGGTGGCCATTTTGACGGATGTGAAGTAACGTAAAGAAAAACGTTAAAGAGGGGAGAGGATGGGATGCAATTGAAGCCTTAGAGGGTGGAAGAGAAGAAGAAAGGATTTGAAAGGGATGGGGCCGAACCCGAAAACTTTTCGCGGCCAATGCGGGAGCCGCTCGGCAGCCACACTAAACTCCGATCGCCCGGTCAACCGCATAACGTTTTGTTATCCTTTTTATAACCTGATCAATTTTTATGTATTATATTGAGATAATTATCTCTTCCAATTTCAATTTGAAGTTGAGGTTGGCTATTAGACGTCATTCGGGATATTGGTGGTTGGGACCCGTTGCCGGAAATAGGCGGGATGAGGAACCGCAAAAGGGATTTGATAGGTTTTACGTTTCAAGCTATTCCTGGACTTGGAATTTATTCAAGGCCGATATAATTGGTATTAAATTGTTGATATAGGGTAGATTGCACTGGCTACATGTATAGAGACCATACCATTGCAATATCAGACCCACGTTGGAACTGGAAGATGCTCACCAGCCACACTTCTCTCTCTACGTCACAGTGGACACGTATTAGCCTGACATATTAGGGTAGGCATTTCCGGCCATTATGGCCTTTTATCTATATTCTGGTGTACATCCTGGTATACAACCTTGGAATCATATGAGACATAGGGGTACTTTAGACTATCTCCTAGCAGAAAACATTGTTTTATAATTCGTGATACAATCGACCTTTCATATACTATCTGATCTATCTAGATTAGTGATTGAAGACGAAGTAAGTGTGGCTGAAATCGATGCACAGGTAAATAGGGTACAAATTGATTTCCGTGAGAAAAAAACCGAGGCACTTTGAAATTGCACGTAGTGATGGCCCTAATACAATGCTGTAAGACCCTGACTTAGCGTGTTTAGGGCGATCAATCTACTAAATATTAGGTGAAGCTATGCAACCCTAGAAATCAGAACCAATGAGATCGGCAGATAAAGGCCACGAGGCCGCTGTGGATTATTGAGGTTTGATATGACCAACATTCACGAGTGATTCATGAGTGATAAGAGACACTTAAATTCCTGGAAACTAAATCTAGAAAATTACAACATTCCTTGACCATATACTAAAACCTATTCCCGATCAATCCCTCCAAATATGGTCGCAATCACAGATGATATTTTTGCCCCTCAACTTGCTATTCTGCAAGATCTGTTCTGCAATAATGTATCTGCAGAGCAAGCCGCAGAATATTTGGCCTCAATCTCATTGGAAGATGAGTCAGATCCCGAGGGGGGAATCACCAGCCTATGGAGCTTGATATTCAAGTGCGCCTACAAGTACCCGGAGCGCCATGATAAACTCGTCAACGTGCTAGTCCAACTGTCGAAACTACCAAACGCCAAAACATCAAATGGAGAGCCCATTTTGCTCTACGATATGCAGGTCTGGAAAGACCTACCGATGTTTGGCTGGCAATTCCGCGATGAATGGAATGCAAGTGTACCTGCTGGACCTCCCGACGCTCGTCAAAAGGCAATCTCGCGAATTATCAACCGAGACAAATTCACCGCACGTTTGATGGCGACGGAAGAACCTGTCTTTGCGTACTCATGGTTTGCACTGATTACTCTGCGCGACGCACTGGAAACACCAGTAGACCAATCCTCTGCGGGGAATCTGGAAGCATTGATTCCTGCTGCTGCTGCATGGATTAGTATTCTCGGGGCGGACATCTATCAGTGGAATGAAGGCTTTGATGGTGCCCTTGGCAAAGGAGGACCGCTCTGGAAAGGTCAACAAGGGTTTTGTAAAGAGAGGTGGCAGTTTTGGAAGGAGAGGTTCGGAGAGTTGGCTACGATAGAAGCGGAGACTGGGGACGAAGTGAGAACAACAGCAAGGGACACAGGGCGGATGATGGAGGAGATTGAGAATTGAGACGTGATATGTGAGATGTGGGGAATTCCATCACAGTGTCAATATAGAAGATCTCTACAATATAGGATTGTCTACTTTAAGCAATACATAGCATAAGAAATTATGAAAAAGGCAAAGGGCTATATTGGCCGCAACAGTTTCCCTCTCACCAGCCACATCTCCACTGTGGACACATATTTAAATTGTACAATTTGTTACCGATTTTATCGCAACATCGCCAAGGCTAGTTTGAGGCATTTACAAGGCTCATTAGTCATTTTACTTTCAGACTGTATTTCCACGAATCATACTTGTAAAGCCCAGTCTTGCCCAGTCCTTTTTAATCATTTTTAGTCATTTTTAGTCACTCATCACAAGTGTAATTGGTTATATTTGTCATTGCTCCCACGATCCGAGATGTTTGTACTGTACATTTAATAACTAGTACGGATCTTCCATGCTCTAATTATATATATTGTAGGTCGAGATCCATGCGTCAATATTCGTGGCACTGATTCATCGCATTGACTATTAGTCTATGTACAAAACTCACTGGGGGATGGATGTGTTATGAGATAGTTGACATAATGTAGCGACAGTGCACTTCTACGAAGAAGCAGACGAACATGTGAACCCTCTATTTATATCAGAGATATATTAACATAAGCATTTATCTTATCTTTCAAAACCAGAGCGCGTTTGCTTTTCAAACACAACGAGCAATGTATCTCGCACAGCAGGGTGTGTCAGTGTCACTCGTCAGTTCCGCCCAGCCCTGACCATTAGAGACCATGCTATATTTGAGGATTTGATGCTATTATTCCTTCTCTCTACAACAATGACACCTGAACTGGTCCAGAATCACACCAATACCACCATTTCATCGATAGATCCACGCCTCGGTCGAATGTTGTCCTTCATGAGCTGCTGTTTGAAGATCCGAAGAAGGGCCCAGAAGTGGCGAGAGATCGAGGGTTCTCCAATTCCTTGCCTCCATGTCTTCCATGCTATGAGCTGACCATCTCGAGATCGAGTAGATACTGTCGGACTTGATGAAAAGCAGTCGTGGTCTCCCCCCGAAAACACACTCATGATGCAGGGCTTCGAATGGCACGTTCCGGCCGACCAACGACATTGGCAGCGCCTCTGCAAGGCAATTCCTGACCTGAAAGACATCGGAGTCGATAACATATGGATTCCACCGGGGTGCAAGGGGATGAACCCGTCTGGAATTGGGTATGATATTTATGATCTGTATGATCTCGGGGAATTCGATCAGAAGGGGACCAGAGCGACGCGATGGGGACCAAAGGAAGATCTCCAGAGCTTGGTACAGACCGCACAGGACATGAACGTTGGGATCTACTGGGATACGGTTTTGAACCAGAAGGCTGGGGCGGACTCGACTGAGAGATTCACAGTCGTCAAGATGGACCCAGAAGGTGATTTCCTTTGCCTCCGGTGACAGAGGGAAGACGAAGACACTTATGAATGTCTAAAACCTTGCAGATCGGAATACTGAGATATCTCAACCCCTGACCATCGCCGGTTGGGCCGGGTTCGACTTTCCGGGACGTGGTGAGAAGTACAGCTCCATGAAGTATCACTGGCAACATTTTACTGGTGTGGACTGGGATGATATGAGCCAGCAACATGCAATATACAAGATACTCGGACAGAACAAAGACTGGGCTAGCGATGTGAGTGATGAGCACGGAAACTACGACTACCTGATGTTCGCCGATCTCGACCATTCCCATCCAGAAGTTCGAGCTGATATATTGAAATGGGGGGAGTGGATTGGCACCGAATTACCGATCAGTGGAATGCGAATCGATGCAGCAAAGCATTATTCCGCCTCTTTCCAGAAAGAATTTGTGACACATTTGCGCAATACTGTTGGTGCTGATTATTTCTTAGTTGGAGAGTATTGGAGAGGAGAGGTGGGCCTACTTCTGGAATATCTCAGATTGATGGATTATGAGGTCTCCTTGTTCGATGTGCCTCTTTTGGGCCGGTTTGCAGCTACCTCCAAGATGGCAGGTGGTGATTTGCGGAAGATTTTCAAAGGCACGTTGGTAGAAAAGATGCCGTCGCATGCAGTAGTATGACCTAATTATCTTGTGGAAATGTTCGCCGCTAATTCACTTTCACCGTCAGACTTTTGTTGGCAATCATGATACGGTATGTTAAAATCTCCCCGTGTGGATTTAGTCGAGCTTACAATCCCACAGCAACCTGGACAATCATTAGAGGTGAGATACACTAAATTTTCAGCTATCATACATCCTGGAACGAGAACAATAATTTAACTTCCAGACAGACTATCATTGCACCATTTTTCAAACCTCTCGCATACTCTTTAATCCTGCTTCGAAGCCAAGGACAGCCGTGCATTTTCTATGGAGATCTCTATGGAATAAACGGTGGACCCGAACCCCAACCTGGGCCATCATGCAGCGGAATACTTCCCATCCTCACGCGGGCTCGAAAGCTATATGCACACGGGGAACAACGAGACTACCTCAATAGACGGAACTGCATTGGTCAGTATAGCTTCCTTGAATATGCATTATTGTGCTTACAATTATACAGGATTCGTTCGCTACGGAAACTATAAACACCCGTTCGGTCTTGCATGCATCCTTAGCAACGGTGGCGCATCCTACAAGCGTATGTACGTGGGTCACAGACATGCTGGGGAATTGTGGACTGATATTCTCGGCTGGCGAAACGAGGCGGTACTCATTAATAACTACGGCTATGGAGTTTTCCCAGTAGCCGCTATGAGTGTTAGTGTCTGGGTGAACTCCCAAGCGGAGGGGAGAAAGGAAATAAATCGGCATTTGTAAGTTCTATCTACCAAGACCGTGGGCTTTGAGGGGTCGGAAACCTGGTATTGGAATACTGACTTGTTATTCCATAGCAACAACAGCATGTACAGCCTCTAAGAGTATATGTGTCAGAATATCCTTGTGGTCGTACGTGGATAGATACTTATTTATATTGAGCTTTAATATTTGCTCTTGTTGAAAGCCAAGTCCTAATACATTGCTACTGAAACTAAGCAGGATTCAGGGATTTTTAAGGTTTTTTGGGGCTCCTATTGTACACCAAGCTCTCTCGCCTTGATATCCTGCAGAGGCGAATGGAGTGATGTCCACGGTGTGTAATGATAGCTAGTTTCCCGGTGACGTCGGGATGAACTCTCCATCGGTAAAACCAAGCTGCGGCGTCGAATATCGTGATGAACCGTTTACCTCGGCAAAGCTGGAGGATGATTACACCAACGTCGAAGCCTTCCTCGATAGGATGCGCGAGTTGTTCGCTCTCAAGAGCGAACAGGTCGTCCGCGGCAACATCCACGCCTGCCCGCTAGGTCGAGGCTACTAAGCCAGGTTATAGCGACATCTTTGCCGCTTACAACCGAGCTCACGAGCCAAACAACTATACCAACTCAGCACTCAGCGCTTACATCTTTACTCAACATCCCTACAAACAGCATATTTACCACCACGAACAAGCCTTCACATTACTTTCACTTCGACTTTACTTCCCCTTCACAATTCCCACCCAGCTCTCCCACCACACCAGAATCTTACCAGCAAACATATTTTAACCTCTGATTTCACCTTCCACTCTACTTTAAGCTTTACGACCGCTCGTACGCTTTCCAAACCTCTATCGTCGAATTTAGCAGCGACATGAAACGGACCATCACCGAAGGCTACAGCGACGACACTCGCTGGGGCCCCTTGATTGACACCCTGCAGGACACGGAGGCATCCCAGGACCCGAGAAGGCCAAACTGCCCTACTCGCTAAGCGATGATGGCCTGCTTTACTTCCACCCATCCACAGGCGGACTGTCCCTCTGCCTGCCTAAATCCATGACCAAGGAAGTCTTTGCTCTGATCCACGACGACCAGGGCCACCAGGAGTCCGATGCCGCCTGGCAGAAGCTCTGGGGATCACGTTCTATAAGGGCGCCAAGCTGCTCAGCAGTATATTGAACACTGTCCAGTATGCCGAGAACACGCCGCGCCGCGCCACAGGCCCCACGGCTCCCCCCAGCCCGTGCTGACACCGCCGTTACCTTTCCATACCGTCACAGTAGACCTCATCGCTACACCACAGCTTACCACCCCCAAGCTGACGGCCAATCTAAGCGGACAAACCAAACCGTAGAGATTGCACTACGACACCGGTGCGCGCAACAAACCAGACAAGCTGATTGGAGAGCTGGGTGGGGGCTGTGAAGGGGAAGTAAAGTCGAAGTGAAAGTAAAGTGAAGGCTTGTTTGTGGTGGTCTTCGTCAGGATGGAAAATGAAGTTGGATTTGATTTTTATAGGCAGGTTGACCATAGAGTGCGGGGGAATGGTAGTCTTTTCGGTGGTATAGAGGTGGTATAGACTGGCTTTGCCTCCATCCGATTCGACTTGGACTGGGTGCTGATGTTGAACTCCATGTCGCTACAGGATGCGATACGGGCTTTCTTCTGATCAAAATCAAACGCGAAACCTTCGGGTCAGAGACCGTCGCTGAACCCGCTCAGATTTCCCCGCCGAAGGCTGGTATTTGACATTTGATATTTCCATATCACGAGTGAATTGGATTTGAAGGTAAACGGGCGTAAGCATAAAGATCCAGCCACTCTTAATTTGCATTATCAAGGCTCATGATTTTGAGTTGTCAGCGCACCACCACGCAGAAGAATCTGAAGCTGCCTTGCTAGAACCAATGCCAGTGGTTAGTCTTTGGCACAGTCGGAGGCCTTGAAGAATGACCCTAACCACGGCAATCATAACCAGAGGTCTATAAGTACTTGAAAACAGGGAATCTTAGCTGCCTACCAACCAGCAGCTATAACCGATTTTGCGGAAAGGTTGGGGCAGCCTACGAGTCAGCCCATATCAGTCACATGACCCCTACACAAATGTCGAAGATGAAATAGCACTGCCGGTAAATTTCATTTCTATATCTAAATACTACAATTGTTAAATGTTCCTTCGGACCTCGGGTGGCTCGTTAGCTATACATCTCGTGTAATGCCTGAGGCAGAATTGGTGACAGGTGGGTCAGGCGCCAAACCCGGAATCCCTTGTCCGTTAACAAAACCGTTTAACGGTCAGATGTATGGGTAGTGCATGGTTTCTTTCTAAATATATTGTCAGGCTTTTTGGCTGCTCATCCAGATATTTGTTCTCGTGCCTTCTGGGCGGTCAGGGCATATCGGCTAGAAAGCCGAACCCGTCAGCCTGCAACCGGAAATGACACCGGGGAATTTTAGCTTTGCCGACATCAGCCCAACCCAGTTGGCAAAGGCCAACATATTGAGCGAGACAGCATACACCTGAAACGGTCTTGTCCACTTACTCCATGTGGAGCGCTTTCGCATCCATCCTCGAGAACAAAAGAAGTCGAGCCCACACCCCTGGACTGTGCGGAATACCCGTTTCCCGTTGTGTCCAACATTGGCGTCTCCACTACAGGGAGCTTCCTCATACTAAAAACTGGCTATCGCCCGATCGGGTGAACCGGTCCATTGTGCCAATCACGCATATCATGGAAACAAGTCCTCGTCAGCCGAATTGAGCCTGCCCCATTGGTCCTGATTTACATGACAGGGAAAGGTATCTGACGCAATTCCTGCAAGGCCAATCGATTGATCGACAGGGTCTCATCCCTCACCAGCATTGAAGAATCCAAACGTCCAAATGACTAGATGCATGCGGTTGGGATATTTGTTTCAAATTTCGAGCTTGGATTCCGTTTAAGTGTCGCAGACAACCTGTGGTAGTCTAGCAAGACTTCTGAAAATCGGTCTTCTATCCGAGATCCTATGTGATCGCGTTTCCAGTTGCCACTTTAGCAATCATCTTCTTGGCTCCTGTTTTTCGCCCACACAGTTAGGGAAAAGCCGTCCTACCCGAGCCAGGTCTACTGATCAACACCACCATATACCTAATTTGACAGGGAATGCTAGTCTATACTATATTTGCCAAATAGGCCTCGCGTCCCGACTCAAATTGTCGAAGTTAGGGCGTAGAATCAGAGATTGCTCTATGGATGTGGAGTCAATCCACATCAAACTTGAACACAACTTTTATTTGTCTGAGTCAAACATCCACTGGCACTTTGTGGGGGCTTTTCCAACTTTGAACCTTTTACTGTACTTTTTATAACTCTTGCGTTCCGTCTAGATCTTCATCTACTGCACAATTTGTCGATTCTGTTGATAAACCAAGGTCGCCAAGATGTCGGACCATATGGCTGCCGAGGAAAATGTGCAAAAGGTCATGTCCAAAACAGGTCAGTCGTCCATCTGCCTTGTCGATGCTTTCTATGTTGTACCATAGGAGAAAAACATACTGAAGCTATTGTATAGAGCATGTAGTGGCTTCCTCTCATGAGTCACAACACTCCCATGACTCTGAATATCAAGACTCAGAAGTCGACCATGAGCCCATTCAAGAACGCTATGGAAACCCTTCATACTCTAGATTCCGTCGAGTGGCCTCCAAAACGATTGTTTCATTCGGCCCCAATGACCCAGAAAACCCTGTCAACTGGAGAACGGTATGTGTGATAGTATCTAATAAAAGCAAGGCGACGGGAGAGTACTGATGTGTCGAATAGAGGAGGAAGTTCCTTGTTCTCGCAGCTGGTGTCATGCAAGTCATGAACAGTACTATCGGCTCGTCAATCTGTAGCAACGCCATCCCCCAAATTGCCGAAGAGTTCAACATCACCAACAAAACAATCCTCGTCTTACCCATCTCCATCTTTCTCATCGGCTACATTTTAGGACCATTGCTATGGGGTCCTAGTTCCGAGTACTTTGGCCGGAAGCCACCTTTGCTCATCGCTTTCATTTTATTCATGATATTCACGCTGGCGTGCGCTGTCGCAGATTCATATGCATCCCTGCTTGTCTTCCGATTATTCAATGGCATGGTTGCGTCAGCGCCTATCGCTACTGTCGGCGGACTGTTTGCCGATGTACATGACGATCCCACACTGCGAGGTCGGCTGATGTCTTATTTCATGGCTGTAAGCTTGCTGCATACTTTTGATCAGAGTTGTTAGATGCTAATTGGTTAACAGTGTACAACCTTCGGGCCAATTATCGGACCTTGGCTATCTGGCTTTGTGGCAGTTGTCAGTTGGCGTTGGTGCTTTTGGATTGGACTCATTTTGTCAGGCGCTACCTTGCCATTGATTATCTTCATGCCTGAAACCTATGCCCCAGTCATTCTGAAGCGTCGTGCTCATAAGTTACGCAAAGACACCGGCAATTCAAGCATCGTATCACCATTGGACGTTCAGAGTCGCAATATGCGAGAAATGCTTCTTATCACGATCTCACGACCCTTCCGCATGATTATTCATGAGTACATCGTTTCTCTAACTTCATTGTATCTTGCTCTGGCATATGCAATCTTCTACCTCTACTTCGAGGCATATCCGATCATCTTCCAGGGTCGGTGTCCTATTCCAGCTAGAACCCCGTTCGAGACACGCACTAACAAACGTCATGCAGGTATCTACAAAATGAGTCCTGGTGTGTCTGGTTTGATGTTTTTACCCAGTAAGTTCATCCATACGGTAATTTCTCCAGACCCAAAAGGAACAAATTCTAAAACCCACCCAACAGTCGGCATCGGTGCCATCCTTGCCTGTGGCATCTTCCTATGGTACGACGGCTATCTAGCCCGAGCGAAGGCCCGCAACGCCAGCTGGGCCTTTATCGAGGAATACCGCAGACTCCCTCTCGCCTGCATCGGCGGACCCCTATACGTGATCTCCCTCTTCTGGGTAGGCTGGACAGCCTCACCAAACATCCACTGGGTCGTACCCTTCCTCTCCGGCATCCCATTCGGAATGGGCTACCTATTAATCTTTATGGCTATGCTGAACTACCTGACCGATGCCTACGAGACCCTCTCCGCGAGCGCGCAGTCCGCGGCAAGCTGCACACGAAGTATTCTAGGTGCTGTGCTCCCGCTCGCGGCTAAGCCGATGTTCAACCGGCTCGGCGTGCCTTGGGCTTGCAGTTTGATTGCCTTCCTCAGTCTGGGCGTCTCTGTAATTCCGTTCGCTTTTATTCGCTACGGTGACCGCATCAGAGCTAACAGCAAGTTCTGTCAGGAGCTCAAGCGCATCAAAGAGGCTGAGCGGTTGGAATGGGAGAGAGAGGAGCGGCTCGCGAATGGTGATGATACACTCGAGCCTATCTCTTCCCGTAATACTGGGGTTTCGATGACCAGGATCGATACTGCTCGAACGGATAAAGCGTCGATTATTTGTTGAACATGGTCGGCAGTTGCTGTCTGAGGCTTAGTGCTTCTCACGATTTACCTATCGAGTACTGTCTCGACAAAAGACTTTATCCGCGCCTTTTGGGACATTCCTTCCCCTTTGCTTTTTTTTTTCGATTTCATCGGTTCGCACTTCAAAAGCTTTTGATTTTATTTCCACCAGGCGAGTGATATTACCATATACCTATTCTCTAATGTTTAAGCAACACAGGACCTCCACCAGCGTTCGAATTCGAACTATGCTCCTATCGAGAGGAGAAAAACGCACAGGTGCCTGTATTTCCATTTACGTTTTGCTTTTTGCTCCCCCATTTTGAGGCGTCTCACTATGATTTTTACCAGGGATTAGAGGTTGCATCGGGCGAGCGTTGCTTCATACTCAGATTGATTATGATATTTTCCATTAGGAAGACCCTAGAATAATTTTTAGTCTAGTTTTAGTGAACTCATGTTTTCCACCATACTTTCGCGTTAACTCATCTATCCCAACATTGCTTAGTCCTGGAAAGACCTGGAAATCCCAATTGCATCTTTCAGTATGGAGTATATCTAAACCGGAGAACCACGAAACAATTATGATAGACTACTGCTTCGACAAACAAAGAAATGTCCCTTGCTCTAAATTTCCAAATCGAGCACCCCTTAACGACTGACCGAATCACAAAACAACCATGTGATGAGTAAAAATGTAGTCTGTAGTCCATTCAACAATATCCTGTGTCACAAAACTCCCTGTCAAGCACACATAACCCTAATTGGAGACATTATCCCCGTCAATATGATGTAGTTCCCAGGATTTTCTCGGCTGGAGCGCTACTCATGCAAAAAATAAAGGGTAGACGGGAGATCCCCCTAATATACAACCCAACCGAGAACAGCTGCAGGTGATCTAAACGTCTGTGCGAAGGAGGAGACAACAGAAAAAGAAAAGAAAAATAAAAATAAAAAAATAAAAAAATAAAAAGAAAAAAACGACTTCGCGGCTCCGAGTGGTGACTTGCATTGGCCTGCACTTTAATTGCTATCCACAGATCCTGGATGAAGACTTGAAAGATCCATAGATTGAAGGATCTAGTCGAGGTCCAGACTCTACAAAAGTGGGAGGATTGATTGGCTTGTATGGACTAGTACAGTACTATGTACCCCAGCAAGAAGATCATAAGTGGCGAAAATATAATACTTTGTAGATCGATCCAATCCAGGTCATGGTCTGTGTGGGATTACAGTATGTCGGGGGGAAAGGAGCTACGGGGAAAGGAAGGGAATCAGGCAATCAAAAAATGTCCAAATCAAAGTCGAGAAATAGAAAGTGGTTTATGGTCCGAGCAAAAGAACAAAAGATTAATAGCGGCAAACGCGCTTTTCGCCAAAAGGGGGGGTTGCGGTTGCAGCGGGAACCCCAGAGTCTGTGGAGCCTCTAAAAAAGGGTACTTTGGATTTTGGCCTGATTGAGAGACAATCTTTTTAGTTATTTTGATATTTTGATATTTATTTTTGCTAGTATTTGATCCCATGTAATGACATTGTTCAACCTAAAAAAGAAAAACGATGTAATAATCCTGGTATCTTTAAATCAGGGCGGACATCATGATGGAGGGATCGAGGGATCTGTTAGAGAAAAAGGAAAAGAAAGAAAAATAAAATAAAAATAAAAAAAAGCCTCTTGAGATCCCCCTCCATACGAGTATGACTATGATACATCAGACTAATTCCATGTGCCCATCTACCAAGCTTGGATATGATGTGCACCTGAACTAGATCGGGTCATCCCCGAGCCAGTCAATGATTAACACCTGAAGCCGGACCTGCGTGACCCCAGATCAAACATCCGGTACTCTCGGACTTTGGGTACTCACAAACATGAGTTGGGATCCTTCTATTCGAAAACATTGTCTCTCCGTCTCTCCGACAATAGCCGTAGCCTACGTAGTAATTGTTCGAGAATTGTGTCCGAGTCGGCAAGCCCTGTCCAGGCGCACGGACAGTATAACGAGCTTGACGATTGAAGCTAAACACGGCATGAGGTGGCTAGATCGTGGCCCTCATGGAGATCAGCCAAGCTATGGGCCCAGCTCGTCCCCAAGCACTCTTGTCCGACTGGTAAGAGATCATCGGCCAGTTAGAGGGGGTTTACTTGTAAGCCATCTCCACTCCCCTGGGCATACACATTCGGGAGCTGATTGTGCACAGCCCTGGATGTCAGTTCCCACCCTTTGAACTTTTGGACAAATAAAATATAAAATATAAAAAATAAAAATAAATAAATTGAGATCATGTGGCAACTACTCACCGGTGAACTCTGACTTTTATTTTTTGCGGGGAATCCCTGGGCGTATCACAGCAGTTCCGCAGGCACAACTTCGCTCAATGAGGCATGTGGAATGCAGCTGTCATACCTCTTAGAGCTATCCTTTTATTTCTATTTTTTTTTCTTTGACTGAGTCTAGTTAAGTTGACTTGGAATTATCGTCTGGTGATCTTCTATTGCTGCCTGCTTCCGATGGTGACTTCATAGCCCAGCTTAAAACATATTTAGATCGTCTAATCTAGGTCATAATCAATCATATTCACCTTTTTTTTCTTCTATTTCCTTTTTGTCATCCTTCAAGATCCAGCGTTCTTGATTAGTTGTTTTCATTTCTATAAAAGCTGTCTGATCTATAACCTTTCAATGGGAAAAGTATGACAACCTTTTCACTAGTTGCAATTCCAATCTTCGTCTTTCTTTTCGCAGTTAGACACCAAAGACAACTGCTCCAGTGGTTATCCCAAAAGTTGAAAGGAAAACATTGCTCAAAAGATGTCGCCAACCCATCCGACGTTAAGCGTATGGCACCGTACCCAGCGCAGCCCATCAAAGGCAGAGAACGATACCGCGTAATGATGGACATTCGCAAACTCGACGCCCAGAATTGGCTCACCCTCGACAAGAACTATATGGACGAACACCGGGTGCGGACCCAATTGCTCCACGAAAAGAGAGAAGAGGTTCTGCGCTGTTTGCCAGAGTCAATTGAACCCTGCCAGGAGGCATTAGAGGAAGTTTCAGACTTTCTCTGCGAGAGATTCCCCAATATGTTCGAGATGTCAATCCAAGACGGCCGAAAGATCGTCACCAACCGCATGACTGGCGATAAATTCACCATCAGCGGGCGCGACTCCAAGGGAATAACCGAGGCACTCGAGGCCGCTGTGCGCCTCACGATGGAGGACCTCAGTATTCTGATGATGAACGAGGAAGGGGAATTCTACCTGTAGGTTCAACCCCACGCATAAAAGACAATTTCAATCCTAACTCCAATACAGGGCAGCTAGCGCCAGCCTCTTTCCAACGGGGTGGACAGTGAACCAGAGAATTGGCTGGACCATCTCTCAACTACATGGCCCCGTGCCACTATGGCATCAACAAGTCGGTAACTCTGTCAGCAAGTAAGTGATTTCCAAATCAGACTACGTAGAACGGCTGCAACCAGCAGAGAAAAWGGCAATAAACTAAACTAACCACTCCCCAGATTCCTCGCCCGCTTAACCCCAACCTCTCCAATGGAACGCTCGAACTACTTTGTAGAAGTCAAGGGTCCAAACGAGAGCCTGACTGAGATCCTCTATCGGCCCAATTCCCTCTGCGAGAAAGAGCTGAGCAGCCCATTGCCATCGGATATCCTGATCCGTCGCGAGAGGCAAACTTTCCGTCGACTGCCGCGCACAGGGGCGATCGTCTTCGGCGTTAAGACGTATCTCACGCCACTGGATGAGCTTCCAATGGCTGAGCTGGATAATCTTGCCAAGGAGATGAGGAGTTGGCCTGATTATGTGGGGGAGTATAAAGGGAGGGATGTTTGGGGGGCTAAGGTTTTGGAATACTATCGCCAACGGGTTGGCGAGGAAAAGACAGGAAATGAGGATAAAGATGGGAGCATTGATGTTTGAGCAGACTTGAGGATATCATTTCATTTCGTATTTTGGGTCTGGAAGATCAAAATTGGGACGGCTTTTTGATTAACGCAAAAGTTGTTTTCTTTTCTTTTCTTTGCTTTTCTTTTGGTTGCTAACTGGGAAAGCTGTGTCTTCAGTTAAACAAATGTTTATCAGGGCTTCAGATTAATCAGGTTCTATTTAATTATAACATGTTCATGCGGCAGAACTATACCTAAGAATGGCCAGCTTCAATACAAAGAAAAATCACAGGAAGTTGAGGGACTCAACCCAAATCTATAAATGAAGATATGTGAAAAGAAGGGAAAGTAATAGGAGATAACTCCTAGGGGTATAGCAGCTCTTTAAATCTTCGACAGTGGCGGCTTGTCTTGCTTTAACCGCACAACACCCTATGATCGAGTTAGCACTGACCTCCAGAATAGAAAAAAAAAAAAAAAAGCAAATACATACCTCTTGCGTGCAAGTAGCAATAAGCACCCCATCCTTGGACCAAATCTTCTGAATGACCAAGCCTCGTCCTTCGCCAGCCCACGGACTCTCAATCTCCGACAACATCCACTCATCGGCACGGAATGCCCGGGGATTGTGGAAGTAAATTGAGTGGTCCAGGCTGACCATCATGCCAACCTCTTTATGGTCTACCTCCTTTGGACCCGTGGCTCTGTTCAACGCCCCTTCCAGACGGCGACGCAATTCTGCAGCCTCCTCTTCCTTCAACTCCCTCAGAGCTCGCGTGATATCCTCATCGTCAAGATCAGACGGGTTCTTAAGCGCGTTGAGAAGTTTCTCGAGTTCCGCCGGAGAGGAAAAGCGCGGGATATCATGAACGATAGAAACGGTGCCGATGAAATAACTGTCGGTGATATAGGCAAGAGCCGACAAGTGTGCTTGGTAACCACCTTCTTCAGAGATCGCGCCGCGGGCGCGAATGTATCGACGGACCTTCTTATCTTCTGGATTGGGGGACGTGCCTATTGATTCAACGACGGCCATTAGCACATGCACAGCATGGGGTTTCGGACTAGCGACGTACGGTTCAAAATTCCCGCCTTTCTTGATTCAAACGGACCGTCGCCCGCATTGCTGAGGGCTTTCAAACTGCCCGGCTCGGCCTCTTCAGGCAATGGGACATCTGGTTTCGATACGGCGTGGTGAAGCGTCTTCTCACCTCCACTGCCGACCCGGCTGAAGCTCAGCGTGGTGGTGAAGATCGGCCGCCCCCGTTGTCGCGCCTGCACGGTTCGGGTCACGAAGCTCCTCCCGTCGCGTACACGCTCGACGTGGTATAGAATTGGGATCTCGGAATCGCCCGCCAGCACGAAGTAGCAGTGCATGCTGTGGACGGCGTAGTCGGCCGGGACCGTCCGCATGGCTGCTGATAGGGACTGTGCGATCGCGGCACCGCCGTATATGCCTCGAGCTCCGGGGGGATGCCATAGTGGGCGGGTATTGGTGAAGACATCCTAGAGACCAAGAGGGATTCGTTAGGATATGACTCTTTTCGCGATAGAAGAGTGAGGGATTGTCATACTGGGCCGAGGTCCACCACTGGTGTCAGATCGAGTACGTTCTCGATAACAGCCTTGGAATGATCCTGCTCGGGCGGATCGAAAATCGTCACGCGTTTCGACATTGTAAATTTATTCAAGAGAGATCAGAATCAAGAGGTTAAACGCCGAGATAAATTTCAGGGATGGTTCCTTGGACGTTTAAATGCGGTCGGCCCTTGCAAAAAAAATGCCGAGGTCCAAGGGGATTTCTCATCTACCGGGACTTCCAACAGCGACATTGTTCACATTGCATACGTTGTGCAGCTACACGTGCTGGCAATAATACATTATTCAATCATATTTCACATTAAAATTACATGTACACTCCGCCCTCATACTGACAACCGATCTTTTCCTACGCTATAGCATACTTCAAGGAGTCAAGTAACTCCAGCCCTTTTGTGCTCTCTCACCCCCAGGCAAATCGAAGCGATAAGTGCTTCGCACAAGATCGGGCGACGGTGCGCTGGTATTGCGTTCCCCCAACAAGCGAAGCAACTGGCGCCGTTGCATCTCTTCGTCAGTGAGTAGGGGCATGTCTTCCTCCGCTCGGTGACGTCCATACTCTCGATATGCCAGTATGCCCGCAAGAGCGTAACATAGAGAGAATGCAGCGGGTAGGCAGATATTCACGATCTGCAAGGTGTCCATCTGCAGGCCCCGCCCATGGATATGGAACAGGATATTCAGAAGCGCGAGCAGATTCATCGTTGAGTATGGGCTGCAATTGTTAGCCTATGACCGACACAAGATAGACAGCCTTCATTATCACTTACACAAAGATTGAGTGGAGGAGGAACAGTACTTGGTGGCGCTGGGCGAGAGTAATCGTGGCTGATACACCGTAAGACACACCGACAAACACAAATGCAATAACAGTAGATACTGTAGCATTGATTTGCAACTCATGGGGAGGGGAACCGACTACCACAGCCAGCACCATATATCTAGCCACAGTAACTCTATAGTCAGAGACCTCCAATTCTCAGTTCAAGCTCATATCCCGTGATATCAAACTCACCCGACTAGCTGTAAAGCTGCAAAGAAGGCTGCTACTACTTTCCATAGCCATGAGACATCAGTCGTATTACTCCGGGGTAGGGTATGTCCGGAGGTAGTCCGAATGGCCTCGTATGGAGCAGTCAGCATACTGACGATTATGCCAAGCCCAAGAGTAAACACGCAGGAACCAGAAAGGTGAGCGAAAAACAAAACAGATACGAATACAAATAACGACTGTCAAAAAGTTGGATCTTCCTGGGGGAGAAAATTTAATGAAACGAGCGAGTTTAAGAGAGGAGGGATGCAGAACTGCAGCTGAGGTCTGCAACCCCTCAAGAGGTTCATCTAGGCAACCAACCTGCAGAATTAGTCTCTTAGCTGCAATGACATCCCCCACGTTGCAAACAGCGGCCATATAAGTAACCGATTCATATGATATGATTCTAAGGTTGATAGAAGCTCATTCGGATTTCCTAGATAATCGAAAAATACTGATATTGGGTGATAAACTATCAGGTACCAGGTATTCATATGTTTGGACATGAAATGCCGAGATTTGCCTAAAAGTTTTAGCTCAAAAATTTCAAAACATCGGTCTGATTCGGACAATCTGAATGCTGATCCCACCCGTGGACCAATGAACGTTATGCAAGTACTCGTGGCCCTGTTGCTACCCACTGATTTATTATATTGCTCTTATGATTTAGTAGGTACCTTGATGTTATAAAAACAAGGAAAATAAACCATTTTCATATAGGAAACGAGTAGATTCCCGGGAGCTTGGCAGTTATAATCTAAAGAACCGTTATACTCCTATATAAAAGACTATAATACCATCATAGGGTGTAGAAAACCTGGCTCCTAATCCTCCCAGCCGCACTTTACGAAATGCGATTGGGGATGTTTAACTAGCCCTCAGCTGATTTTAAATCTTTTAGACATGCCAATAAAGCGATTGAATCATCACGGCTGAGCAAGAAGACCTGTTCTCCGAACCCCACGTTCGTATGGACTTGTTTGGGTTGTAAAAAAAAGTATCATATCGAGCAGATGTCGGTGTCCCGGGAGAAGGTCTGATTCTCTATTAACAAACAGAAGTTAGCTAATATCGCCAACTAGCTAACTGGGAATGGTGGGGGCCTGACGAACCAAACATCGGCAGTCAGCCTGTCTCAACAATATCAAATATCAACTCCTAGTACATAAAAGGTCTCTCCCCTTAATAACCTCAAGCACCGAGAGCCCATATTTAGAAGCCGCGGCGGAAATATCATCCTTTCCCCATATGTGTAAATGCGTGCTAATGTGGTTACTCTCAATCACTTGCTCACGGCCATTCTCATCCTTTGTAACAGCCTCAAATTCAGTCTCCGGGGTAGAAACACCACCATTTAGAACGTTTCAACCACCCAAATTGCGGTAGAATGTATTGGGGAATGATTGAAAGTATCACAATCTTTTCAAGGCTTCAAAATACGCCCTTAGCATCCAAGTAGCACTCTAAGAGTGACGGGGGTGAATCTACTTAGAGCTAAATTTAAGCTCCGGACTTTTCTTTTACGCTATACTTAATTCTTGAAAATAGATCTACCGAGAAGCCTTCTAAAAGAACTTGCGGGACGTATCATAGGTGCCATATCACCTAGATTTATTCGTTGATATCAAAGCACGAAGATAATATCATCTACTCGCCTATTACGCTGGGATAATACGAATATCTGATGACTACTCCATATACTACCTAGGTACAGACATCGAATGACATGTTTGATATGTAGAATAACGGCCATGATCGAAGCCAAATCCTGTCTGCGGAACAGGACCTACCTAGGTAGATCTGTAAATACGTAGAACCATCCAAGGTCCACTGTCATTGGACACCCGATATGCATTAGCGCATTCACGAAAACGTTGTGGATTTGACTAACCTGATTAGGTTGAGTTTGTTTCCCTAAGCCGGAGAGATAAGAAAAGTGGTGCCTAATAATCTCCGACAGCTAACTATACCAAGAGAAGTAATCCCCTAGCGAATCCCTTTTGATTCAATCAAATCATGTACACTAAATTGGTCAGACAACGTTTTCACCAGATCTCCTTATCGACGAAAGTGCCCCCGATAGCCGAAAGTAGCTAATTGAGATAAGCACTAACTTGGTAATGGAACGTGTATATATGGTAGATTATGCCCGGGTTTTTGATAGAAGTACCGTACCTTTTTGCAAACTGCGGACCCTAGTTAACCACCATGGTCTCTCCTACTAGTTCCTATGGGCTACCAGCTCTGTTGTCAGCCCTGCTGTCACTCTCCGTCACCACCATCGCGACAATCACTCCGAAGGGTCAAACCGTTGAACTCAATGGAAACACATATTACATTCCTCCGACAGTAGTGGCAACTCTGAAAGCTGATTCGCACATGTTCAGAAAACTCAATGGCTTGCAACCTCTGACGGTCGTCCGGAGCGATTCCTCGAAGCTGACAAGCTCAATTCTTGAATCATTAGTGAGCAGCTACGAGTCTGCTGACGATGTATTTAACGCTGGGTTCCTCGACAATATCTACGTTCAGTATAACGGTACCTCCAAGAATCCCTCAGAAAATGTGTCAACCCATTCCTCATGGGGCCCTAAAATCCTGGGATATGCATCTGCATATGATACCAAGAAATCAAAGACAGTGACCTCCTCTTCAAACCTGTCTGCTGGCCCATATTTCTTGGATCCATCCAGTGGAGCCGTTTATCAAGCCTATCTATTATATTCCGATGTGATGGGCTCTTTCACTCAAGGATTGGTGTCGGTTGGTGATGATGAGTATGATGTTTTACCGGCAAGCTTGCAGGGATATGCGTCGTTGACCATTGGGGTCCCTTCGCGGCTGTACTATACCAAGACAGCCGATAAGCCTTTGGCTGGTGTATGTATTCTCCGCTATTCTCGCCCTTATGCAAGAGGCATGCCATACTGACTGTTTACTTACTCATAGGTTCGTCTCGGTGTCAAAGATATTTATGATATCAAGGGTGTGAAAACAGGTTGTGGCAACCGCGCTTACTATAAAACCTACCCAGTTGCCAACTCTACCGGCCCCGCAATCCAATCCCTCATTGATGCGGGCGCCATCATTGTCGGAAAGATGAAGACCAGTCAATTTGCCAACGGTGCGATCGCCACTGCTGATTGGGTTGATTACCACTCCCCCTTCAACGCCCGCGGTGACGGGTACCAAGATCCTAGCTCATCATCGTCCGGTCCTGGCTCTGGCATTGGATCTTACGACTGGTTGGATTTGGCCATTGGAAGTGATACCGGAGGCTCGATTCGCAACCCTTCGCAGGTGAATGGATGCTTTGGCAACCGACCCTCGTGGAACTTGGTCTCGTTGGATAAGGTCATGCCCATGTCGCCGCTTTTAGACACTGCCGGTTTTTTGACGAGAGATGTGCAATTGTGGCGCGCTGCTGCGGACGTCTTGTACAAGGATGCAGGCCTGAAATCCTACACCAAGTACCCCAAGTCTATCAAAACGATTCAGTTCCCAACTAATGCCTCAAACCCAGCCGAGGGGCTTTTGATTGATTTTGTCGACAAGCTATCGTCCTTTTTGGGTGGTGCGAATGTTTCCGCATTTGATTACAATGCTCTCTGGGAATCTACCAAGCCTTCGACTGTTGCCGCCAATGCGACCCTCGACAGCATGTTGTCTCTCACTTACCCTATCCTCATTTCAAAACAGCAGTATCCCCTCGTTGCTGCACCGCTATATTCAGACTATGCGGCTGCCAATAGAGGTCGTATGCCGTTTATCGACCCCGTGCCTCTATTTCGTTGGGGCTGGGGACTTGATTACCCAGAATCACAACTGGAGGCTGAAATCGAACACAAGAATATCTTTACCAACTGGTGGAACACAACTGCCCAGGTATTCGATGAGGAGACTTGCTCAGACAGTTTGATTCTTTACGTTGGAACTGAAGCGACACCGCTCTACCGGAATGTTTACCGGAGGTTTGTGCTTGCCATTTCCCACATTCTAGATTATTTAAGAGACGTTTGCTAACCTGTTTGAATCATATAGCATGCCAGGTATCCCGACAGGATTTGCTACGTCTCGTATTGCCAACCTTGCTGGTGTGCCCGATATGGTCGTTCCGAGTATGTTCAACCCCTATTACTTATACGAAACCCCCAAGACGTTTAATTTGGACTTATAACTAATCACAATTATAATCTAGTCGGCCAAGCGCTCTACAACTCCACCATTACCATGCAGCAGGAATATCTGCCTGTAGCGGTGGATTTCATCGCACCTCACGGCTGTGATTTGATGGTCTTCAATCTTATCAATGAGTTGGTGGAAGCTGGTATCGTGAAACAGCCTGACACCGGATCCACTTTGTATGGAGACGAGGTGACTTACTATTGTAAGGGAATGAGTAGGTAGCTGCACAGGTGGGGTACGATTGTGCAGTTATTCATGTATAGATTCAGCCTTATAAAAATTGTTTTTTTGCGAATAGAGTTAGATCTCAGAAAACAATGTCAAGGATTTAGTTTTAAACTATCACACATTGGTCGCTCTTGAAGGATTGGGCGCTGCCAGTATGGTTGAAGAGTATGACGGCATGAAATACAGGTCTCCGCACACAGCTTACCACTTGTGGGGCGATAAATAAGGTTGCGGAGTTCCATGCGGAGCTTCCTCCACTAGCGGACTTTGGCCGAGTAGCAGCACAGCTGGAGAGATCTGGTGTCCGCAAGATCTGTTGGTTACCATGGATTTGGTTCGACATATGACAGGTTGTCCTATTGACCTTCGTCTACATCCGCATATCCGCTTTGAAATGACCAGTTCGAATTGGAGATATTATGATGTTATAGACATGTCTATAAAGACGGCCACAGTTTCCCATTGAAATCCCATCTCCAAGTGTTCTACCTTCGAACCTCCTGCTTCAAGCAAAGTTATTCTTTATTCTTTACCACCTTAAGATGAACTGATAAGTTGGGAGGCTTTGGCCAAGACCTACGTCTATCATCATCTACCCCGACAGCGACAATATAGTTGCCCTTCTCAAATATAGGGTCTCAAACCTCATAGTCTGTAACTTAGTTTCAACAACAACTCAGCAATCTCATCTCACATTCCACCATGCAGACGTCTCTGTAGAACTCTCCATATAGTGATCATGTCAAAACTAGATCTTGGATTAAAACTTCTGAGGCAGCGGCCTGAAGGGCTTGGGGATATGGCTCGTCGAGCTGATCTATAAATGAATGTGGAGGTGTCACCTTTCGTCGGCGTTGACTTTGCGAAAGATAACAGCACGGAGATTATATATGCCAGGACTCTATGCATCAGCCCGCGGACACACATCAAGCAATTCAAGAAGACCTCATTGGAGTTTACAAATGGTTGATTATCGTAATTTATGGGGACACTGTAAAATTCCACTCTGCAGTGTCCGTTCTGTTCAACGGCTGCTCCCCAGCTCCAGTTATCAGGACATCAAAGAAGGCAGTGTCGAGGCCTTCGAAAAGCCATTCTTCCATGCCAGCAGAAGCATCGGAGAATGTTTCTTCTGGCAGTGCGAAAACATCGTCAGGCCTGCCTTGGGAAACCGGTCGCCCATACTTTCGTGATAATGATGGGCTCACCACCTGCGAGGTTGCTCGTGAAGCTGTAGCATCGGGCGTGACATTGGCCTGATGGTCGGACTCACGAGGTGTGCTGACATGGATAGAACCAAAGCCACCAATTGTCACACCCTCATGAGCAACTTGCTCCTGCTCCATGTCAAAGGGCGTAATAGAAATACCGTCTCGCGCAATTTTGATGGCACCAACATACGGCACCTTGATGATCAACACGTTTTGGTCGTCTTCTTGACCGTCATCCGAGTGCGCTTCTGCAGGCCCCGCCTCGATATCCAACAAATTCTTGAGAAGGGCAGCACATTTCGCTGTGAGAACGTCTTCATGCTGCTCTGACATGGATTCCATGCACTCAAGAGCCCGCTCCACCGTCGCCCGGTCCCCAACCCGCTGGTGTACGAGTAGGTTATCCGTACCCTTGTTTACAATTATCGGGTTCACAGCGCCTCCTGAGAAGCGTCCACAGCTTTTGGGCTTTACCGGAGCAACCTATGGCATCGCCGCAGTCTTGGGACCGCTCATTGGCGGCACTTTCACTGACAAAGTGTCATGGCGATGGGTAAGATGAGGCCTATTCAAATTCTAGTGCTATTACTGAAGCAATCAGCTGGTTAAAACAATTACCACAAAGCTCCCGGAACTCGACCCGGCGGTAGCTATTTCAACCGGTGCAACGCAAATCCGAGAGGCATTTACGGCCTCGCAAGTTCCCATCGTTGTCGATGCCTACATGGTTGGTCTAAAAGCTGTGTTTGCGATTACGATTGCCGCATTTGGTGTTGCCACTGTCATTGGCTTCTTTGGCAGCTGGAAGAAGCTCGTCACTAACGAGCTGAAGAAGGCGACTGGTGGTGCTGTATGACCGCCTCCAGATCGTTGGCGTGTCTGACTAGGAGCCTTCATCTCGTTGTTGCTTCTAGGATGATGGGCGACTATCGGGAAGGAGGGAGGGGTGTGGTACTCTGCAACCCAGGTTGATCGGGTCTAGACGTCTAGGGTTGCCTGCGCTCGGTGTACGGATGTTTGTTCTGGTGGGTGTATTAGATGTATTAGATAGGGCTTTTAATAATGCGCTGCGGCGTACCTTCGTGTCTATCGGGGAAAATACCCCCACTCTGAACTAATAAATTCAATTCTTACCAACTTCGCTGATATCTGTTATTCTGCCAGTACGCGAAGACCGGTGCATCTCTAGATGCTGGTGTACGAAGGACGGCGCCCAAACCAGCAGTAACTTATTGGTTTCGTAATCCCAAGGTCAAAGTCAACCTTGGGAATGCTCTTGAATCTGCAGCTGTATATATGTGTACACTAGCTTTCTCATTTATTTTGAGCTTGTCCACCTTCAATAGAAAAGATCTGACCAATACAGCAATATCCGAAAACAGCTTCTCAATAAACACACGAGAATGGTTCCTCGGCTTGTCTCCGAAGCACCCTAATCCGTATCTGGTTGATATATAAATAACCGTTGCTTAGTGAGTCATATATTCTTCCTTTTCGTCATCGAATGAGTCTGAGAAGAACACAGTAATTCTCTATAGAATATTAAAGGCGGGTTATTTTCCACGTCTAGCCGCCAGTGGCGCTTGAAGTTATGTTGGATATTCTTGTACATATTTGCTTACGGTCTTGTTTCCCTTCCCCCCGCTGTATCTACTCAGAACGATACATTTTTCTCTGATAAGGGGGCTTTGATTTAAGTCTGTTGGAGATAACTGGTCGGGTTTGGAAAGATTCAGAGATGTAAAGGTGGAAAAGTAAAATTGAGGAAAGGAAGAGGAAGAGAATTGAAGAAGTGGGGAGAAACAGAGAATCTAAAACAAGACAAAAAAAAAATAAGTAAAGAGAAACGTTTTAATATGTAATATATCAAAATCCAAGTATCCCGACATGAGTAGTCGGCCGGTCATACGGCCTCCATCCTTAAAGACGGAGGACTTTAATAATCTGATATACCGAGATCAAGATGACACTAGGAGCGCTATACCTAGGTACGTAAGAATGAATACACCGATCTGTTTGGCAAGTTCTTCTCTCGATATCTTTTAGATGCCCAAGAGTAGACTTTGCGCCAACAGTCACGCAGAGTCAATAGCAACTTACTCCCACACACGAACTGGTTAGTTACGAAGACGACACGTACGAATTTTCAAGTCGTTCTCGCTGCCTCCACATGTACTATCTCCACTGCAGCTTTGTATATCTAGGGAATCTTATAGTGAGTTGTTTAGATGATCCACGCCACCGTTCCCACAACACTAGCTCCTACCATAATCGGCCTGTCAGGAGAGGATGAAGGGCCTCGGATTTAGATCCGAATTCCGTTAGCAGTAGTAAAAATTCACCAAATAGAGCTAGCAGCTAGATAAGGAATCCCTATCATGACATACAACATATGCTAAGGCTTAGTATCAGGGAAAGACATGTGGGGAGATACAAGCCCGATTGATTTTTGAAATAGGCTTTTAGCCATGAACAGAGTGACATGATTCATGGGAAAACATGTTAATCAAATACTAACTAGGCTCAATTTGGATGTGTGCATATTTAGCTCAGCCGTTGGGCTGACCTATGCTGACACGCAGCTTATGTCTCGTATTTGTAAAGCCACCAAATCACCCGAAATAAAACTGAAACGAACCTGCAGGTTTAGAGTTTTTTACGGTCTCCCGAGCCGACGGGTTGAACCGAGATGGCACAAATTTCCAGTTAATTTCCAGTTCTCCTTTGGCCTTGGCTTTTGCGCTCCTTCCAGGTATTTTGTGGTGGTTCATCGTGTAAGCTTAATCCTTGCCACAAAAAAAAAAAAAAAAAAAAAAAAAAAAAAGCACCGACAGCAGACACTACCTAGCACAGACAGCATGGGAAAAGAGGCAATAAAAAGCGCCATAGGCATATTTTTCAAATACTTTGTCATGATTATGAGACCATGAGAATGATCAGGACCTTCAGTCCAGGAGCGCCAGCTACCGTCGACCTCGGGGTATAAAAGGAAGTTAATCACCAAGTCTAAATATATATGCAGAATACTTCAAACACACATCCTCACCTTATCGATCTACAAATCCATCATCTTTAATATGTATATCTCCGCCGGAATCAAAGCAGTCCTACTGCTCGCAGCATCCGTTCCCGCGCAAGCATGGAACAGACTGAACAAGGACAACGCGGTAAGTCAACAACCAAATTCCAGAGGGAAAGGAAAACGAACCTAACAATTCCAGGCCCTCCTCATCATCGACCACCAAGTTGGCCTCGCCCAAGTCGTGCGTGATTACAACACAAACGACTTCCGCAACCACATCCTCGGCCACGCTGCCCTCGGCAACGTCTTCAACCTACCAACCGTACTAACCACCTCCTCCGAAGCAGGTCCTAACGGCCTCATGCTCAAGGAAATCACCGATATGCACCCCAACGCGACCTTCGTCCGTCGCCAAGGCGAGGTCAATGCTTGGGATAATGCGGATTTCCGCGCTGCGGTTGAGGCTACTGGGAAGAAGCAGCTGATTATTGCGGGTATTGTGACTGAAGTTTGTAAGTGGAGTTGGTGGAAGAGGAAGGAGAAACAGATACTGATATTCCAGCCAGGTACTTCCTTCCTCGCTCTCTCCCTCGTTGACGCTGGATACGAAGTCTTCGCCAATACCGATGCGAGCGGCACTTTCGATGTTAGGCTTGCTGAGGATGCGAATCGTCGTATGGAGAAGGCTGGTGTTACGCTCATGGGTTTGTTTGGTATTGTCTGTGATCTTATGCGTGATTGGCGGAAGACGCCTGGTCTCGCTGAGGTTCTGCCTTTCCTTGATAAGTAAGTTGCTGCGTGTTCTTGCTTTTGCTCATTGTTCCAGATTTTTAACTGCCTTTTCTTTGTGAGCAGGTACCAGTTTGGTTATGGACTTGTTGCCCGTCACCACGCTGGAGCTATTCAGAATGGCACCTTTTTCCCAATTGAGGGGACTTTGATTTGAGTTTGTGGGAGATTAGATTGGTTGGGGTTGGCAGAGGTGAAGAGGTGAAGAGGTGAAGAGGTGAAGAGGTGAAGAGGTGAAGAGGAGGGAATGTAGAGGAAAAAACTGGAGAAGTGGAGAGAAATTGGGACTTCAAATAGAAAAACAGAAACAGAGGTCTTGTTGACTGGGTATATAGCTTCCTTGCGAATATACCTAGTGTCGAATCCAATTATCAAGACAAGAGTAGTCGGCCTCAACGTAGGACTGATAATAACGAGCAGAATCACTCGGCGTAGGCTATGCTCACGGAAATGACGGCTACGAACGACACGGTCATGGCAATATTGTTCGGCCACGATAGTGTAGAATCCAAGAAATAGAAAATATATGCAAATGCAGGTTGAAACGGCCGTAATCCGATCCGTTTTAGAAATATATACATAAAAGACAAAGGCTATAGACAACATTGAAGTACTTGGGCATGGGTATCGGCAATGCAATATTTGCAAGGAAGATATGAAGAATCGGAGGCAGGTGACAGTGCCCGTATAAAGTTTGGATCTCTAGAGCTGGTCTAGAGTCATACACATACACCCCGATGGAGAAATGTAGCGATATGCGATGGTTGGTGAACGTATGGAGGCGATCGAAAAGACGAAGAGAAAATAAACATCGCAAATCCGGCGTGTGCTCGATGCAATAAAACCAAGAGACAAGCAAAAAAAGCAAAAAGAACAAAAGGAGAAAGCAACACAACCGCAAATAGGATATACCCGCTTCAAATAATGCTAGCAATCGTCATGCGTGAATGCGCCGAACTCGACCTCTCAGAAGCCGATTCTGGCGCAAGAGTAGAAGAAGACGTCTCCAGCTTCGGCTGTCCCATAGCGACATCTTGCTGTCCGTAAGCCATCTGTTGTTCTCGTTGCTGATGCTGCTCGGTAAAGAGATCTTGCACAGTCTTCTCGATCCACCCCCACCCCTTCCATTCCGCGTCCGTCTCCATCTCCGTCTGACGGCTCAGAGGTATCGGCGTCGAGATTGCCATCCCCTCCAATTGAGACCCCGTCTCGGACCCATGCCATACCCAGCTGCCGTCGCTGGTCCCTTGCATATCGCCCGAGGCGTATGCCATCATTTCCTCGTCGCGGTCGAGATCGGGGACATGGCCTTCGGTTGGACTGATGCGGACGAGGAGGCGTCGTAGAAAGAAGGCAAGGTACCGTCCGCAGGCTGCGTTCACGGCGCGCACGTCGCCGATTGATGAGAGCGCTTGCACGCATGCGAGTGCGGCGGCGTATTCGCCGCGGAAGAGGAGGAGGAGCGCGCAACGCCAGATGTGTGTGCAGAGGAGGGAGCCTGCGCAGGAGGCGAAGTGGGAGAGGGGATCGTTGATGGATGGTGGTGCTGGGTGTGCTGGGTAGTTGCGCATGCAGCGGGAGAGGATGTTGGCTGTGTCGAGGGCTGTGGAGACGCAGTAGTCCATTGCTGAGGTGCGGACGGTATCTGGACAGAAGGGGGAGATGTTGTGGCGGTGGAGGAGGAGGCGGGCGTTTTGGAGGTAGATTACCGGGGCGAGGGAGCGGGGGTCCAGGTCTTGGTCTGTTTTGGGGTGGAATTGAGAGGGGAATGTTGCGAGGCAGGTGTTGAAGTGGAGTTCGAAGGTCTCGAGAGTGGCGGGGCTGATGGTTGCTAAGCGTAGGGTGCGTGTGAGTTGGCCGATGGACCGGACGACGTGGATCGTAGCGAGCAAGGGCGTGGTTTGCTGGCTGTCGGGAATCTTGCCTCCTTCTGTGATGTACTGCTCGTCCACGGGACATGGGAGATCGATATCGCAATCTTGATCGTTGATCAATACTGGCTTCCCCATCTCAAGCGCAAGTAATCTGTCCCAGGCGTATAACCCCCACCAAACACGCTTCCGCATCTCCCCTTCGACCGCAGGCCACGGTCCGGAGTCAATGTGCAGCCCAATCTCCTGGGCTACGCGCACCGCCGAGCCAATCCACACCCAACTAGCCGACTTCGAATTCACCTCGTAGAGAAAGATGCTTGCCAGCAGTGCCGCACGAGTCCGATCCAAGTTGAAGACGTCATGCCAAACATCAATAATCCCGCAGGATGTGCGTACGTATTTCTTCCCTTCCTCCTCCCGATCCGCCTCGTTCGTGTGGATAGCACCGCAGGCAAATACACCAAACAGCACAGCTGCCCATTCAGTCGAGACACCCAACAACGACCCCGACCGATAGACTTTTTCATACTCTGCGATGAATGTGGGCCAATGGAGCACCGGGAGCACCGAGTGAATGCAACCGAAATACTGTGCCAGTAGATGATCTGCTAGATTCTTCGGCGGTAGCTCCGGCGCATCCCCAGTCACCACTGACTCTGCTGCCTGTTGGCGGTATGGCGTGGGCACCTTCAAGATGCCCCGGCCGTAATGGCGAAGATTAGACCGCACATCGGAGAAATCCTGTGCGATAGGTGCCTTCGAACGGCGCACAGGTCGATATTCAATCTCGGGCAACTTGATCATTGGCTGCGAGAGTCCTTCATCAACATCGACCATGCGATCCGGCCGCATCATGCCCGTCTGCAAGTGCTGCAATTGCTGTTTTGTATTCTGCAACTGCTTTTCCAGATCCTGGACCTGTTTGATAGACGACATGCGGCGATTCGTCTCTTTGGTAAACTGACAGCGGACCCTGCGATTGTTACATTCGGTGCAACTGGACGACTCCGAGGCGTCGCATTTGACCTTGCGCTCGCGACAAGCATCGCAGCTGGGGTCTTTTCTACGCTGGCGATACGCGCGCTTCTGCTGTAACTGCGCGGCGGTCTGTTGACCATGTCCGGGGCTGGTTTGGTAGAGACCTGGAACTGAGTTCATTGGCGCATCGGGAAGCGCAGTCTCCCCGGGTGAGCCAGAGGCGGAGTCATAAAAGCGCTGGTATGGCGATGTTGCCGGCGCAGCTGTGGGCATAGGCTGTAGCAAATGAGACATTCTCATCCCGCTATCCGGTCTGCTCGGCGGAGCGGAAAGCAAGGCGGGAGCCGGGAACGCGCCCGACGTCACCGACTGCACGGGTGGGAGTTCATAGCCTTGGTTACCTCGAAAATGAGGTTGCATGTTGTATTTATTCCTCCAGTAAAATGGAGAAACTTGGGAGAAACAAATTAAGAGTCGAGGTGAGAATCTTAGTGGCGTAAGATAAGGGTTATCGGCACAGTTCCAAAGCGTCAATATTTCGTTTATCCTTCAAAACGTGCTATTCGAATGAAGATTTTGCAAAGCCATTGTTCGAAGTAGAAAAAGGAAAAAGGAAATTAGGAAAAATAAGAAAATAAGAAAATAAGAAAATTGGAGGGAAAAAAAAAAAGAAAAAAGAAATTAAGCCCAGAAGGCCGGGACGATGTATGCAAATGCCGAGGTTGGGAAAGATGAAGATCAAAGAATCCTGTGAAGAAAGGGTGATTGGGGAATGTAAAATCAACGTTAAAAGGAAAAGAAAGTAAAAGGGAAAAAGRGAAAAAGAGAAAAAGGGAAAAAAAGAAGCGAACTATAGATCGACGAAGAAGAGTATTACGAWCTTCCTAACTCCATCAGTGGCCCATAAGAATTATATGCAATTTAAGGAATCTTCAACGGATCTCAGCCGAGACTTTACTATATTATCTTAGTGCAGAAGTACATATCTAATACCGGTAATACAAAAGAGATCGGCACTGGCAGTTTTTGGAAGTCATGTCCCAAGTATTTCCAAGTATCTTCCAAGGTTGGGAAACTTGGCTTCTATAGTCCCACCTGGAAGTGTATACAACATACGGAGGGATATATAGTGATAGTGTARTATATGCTAGTATGTATGCTAATAAAGTAATACGATATGATATCCAAAACCAGAGAGGATACGTGGTCCATGAAGATCTCGCCCCTCTGCACAAGCCCTGATGATCGACTTCGGAAGTGCACCGGGACCACATGGAATCGGATGTGTTGGCCCGGATTTGGCTTTTGACTTTTCCTTTTTGACTTGGCTTTTTTGCCTTTGCCGTTTTTTTTTCCTTTGGTTTGACCTATGGCCCTGGTTTCTCCGAGCTTTAGCCGAGTACTTTGTCGTATATACCCCGAACCTTGGAATATCTTGATATATTTTACCTAGGTAACCTAGGTAAACTAATAGCCCGACATAACGGAACCCGCCAAGCCGTTTCTTTTGACTATCAGTATCCCAGGTTCGGGGTTCCATCCCATCTGGGTTTAGTATGTAGACTACACGGAGAATATATCCTGCACAATACCACTGGTGTTTATTCCCATGTATGTGTTTTACTGGTGGATATAGTGGACTGTGAATGCTGTGCAGGG
>PKQL01000013.1:0-135758 GCA_002916455.1 Penicillium sp. CF05
GCATGATCCCAACCTCTTGCCCGACAAGATGGACAATGGAAGTTATTTGCAGAGCGGACCACATCCAATAGACATGCTGTATGGTAGGATCTACAGCATGTCTGGCAACCAATCAGACTATCAGGGAGACGGCACTCCCAGCAAACTATATTATGAGGCTTCCCAGCATCTGCGATGAGTAATTAGCAGATATCACTGGTCAATCTGATATCGTGGCACACCAATCCATTCGTGATATACGCGAACTTGTTCTGGGCCTGAAAGAACAGGCTGTGTTGAAGATATTGAGCCCCATCGTATCTGATCATAATCTTCAATAGACCGGACCAATGGAGTAGTCGTATCAGGGCTATCAACGAGAATTGACGGTGTCCGCAGCATGATGTATGGTCATTGTAGAAGAAAAGTAGATATGACGACAGGATGTACAGGGAAAACGTGACCCAATTCCGAGTTCCAAGCGAGAGATTCCCGTGAGATTATGTAATCGCCCCCTTCAAGCGGGCCAAACACGCATCTTGCATCATTCATTCTAGATTTCTTGCCATTGAATAGCATCTTCGATGTATTTCCGAAATGTGAAGTAACTCCCTGTGGTATAAAGACGCAAAGTGGAGCTTCCCCAATGCCCTCAAAAAATTGAGCACGAAGCCCTAGAGATCGCTATACTGGCACGAAACCCACAATGCCTGGGGTGCCATCTAACAAGGCTTGCGAGCGTTGCAAAAAGAGGCATCTCAAAGTTAGTTTCACTACATCTGAATATGGCTTTAAATATTGTTGCTAATCTGTCGCAGTGTGATGAGACTCGCCCTCATTGTCAGCGGTGCACCACCGCTGGGATAGAATGCCCAGGATATGTTCAAACCCGCAAATTCATCGATCAAGGAGCTACAGTAAGGCGCCGTTATGCTCCATATCAGGAGCCTCATTCAAAGCCAGGCTCTGCATTCAGTTCAAGTAAAGTAGGTCAAACTGCCAGCTACCCTTCTGCCCAGGCACTTATGCTTCGTGATAGGTCCCCACAGAGCTAGTTTCAGACACAACGCAACCAAAAGGCTCGCAAGTAGGACCTAACGAGCAGGTGTTGCAATTGAACCAACTTCAAGAGCAAGTTAATCCTGCCCTTCCCTTCCAGATGGGGGAGACGAGGTTAGGCTCAAGAGATGACCCGATGATAGTAGAGATGTCTGAACCCTCTAGTCGGTCAGAGGTTGCTATGGGGAGTACCCAACAAACAAATATGCGTGCCCCAGAAAGCCCAGCTATCTCTATTCCCAATTCCCTCTCTGGCTTCGAGGAAGGCAGCATGTCTACAAGAAACGCGATCTATAAGTCAATTTCACCAACTGCGGCCACCGGTGGTTTCCCAACATTTGATAACTTGTACAACACAATTCCACATAAGCGCCCCGATTACCAAAGGGTCATCTCTGAAAACTCATCACATCGAAGTGAAAGAGATGAATTCCAAGATATCTTCTCAGAACTCATGACTGGGACTGAACACGAGATCGCGTTCCTCACTCGACATTACTCGGAGGTCATAGGTCCATGGTGCGTACAACTGACATTCCTTTTTGCACGTACAGTGTATTGATAATATAACTAGGTTGGATTTGTCAGATACTCAGAAATTCTTCACTGTCCATGCTCCTATTCGAGCCATCAACAATCTTTCCGTGAAGTACGCCATTGCAGCGCTGGCAGCCAAACACCTAGCTCGTTTGAAAGGGGTCAAGGCTTCCATTGGTGGAATGTTCACGAGCCCTGCGACTACGGAAACCTACCCAAATGCAACTCAAGTTGACTGGTTCCTCAAGGCTGCTAATTATTATTACCTGGCAGCTTCAGATTTAAATAACATAACTTCCGATGGCTATACCACTGTGTCCAGCTCAGCTATTTTGGAATCCCCATTTGAGATACTCTGTCGGTGGATCAACTCTGGTCAGACTCAAGCGAACATGAAGCCTGCGAGTGAAGATCCAGACGACGTGGCAGTCATTCGAAAGACAGAGGATCTGTTGGCGACTGCTACGCTTCTTACCATGTACAGGCTTTTAGACATGCCTGGGGACGAGTGGCACATGTAAGACATCCTCGTTGGTGGCTGCTGTTTTATGACTAACGCTTAGGCCCCAGGCCACTTTCTCGCATTCGCCCTTTGTTTGATTCTCTTCTCAGTTTACATGTGGCAGCGTCAGCCCTGTTTTCCCATGGCATTCAGGCTGCCTTTTGGAATTTCGCTCGCCAAGACTATCTCGGTTCTTATTTCACCCGCTCACCTACTCACTTCGACCCAGAGAACCTGCCCCTCTGGCGGGCAGCAGGAATCTCAATCAATGCTCAGAAAGACTTCCATCTTATCCGAAATGGGTCAACTCTATCGCAGGAAGACCAGGCTGCTAATGGTTTGATCTGGCTTGTTGCCAAAGTCATCAACTTCCTCAGCAGGTCTAAACAATTACAGCTCGCGCAGTGGACCGGATCATCGGCAGCTTCACCCGAAATGCAGGGCACAACAAACGCCGCTCAACTGCCTTATCCGGACACAGATACCTGGCTCAAACTATGCTTCGAATTCCAAACATGGTTTGAAAATCTGCCCGAAACGTTCCGCTCTTCAGTGCGGATCGAACGCCCCAAGGATCTATCAAAGGCTACTGAAGGGAGTTACTTGCCATTCCCTGAAATCTTCCATAGCTTGACAACCTGCGCTGCTGCCATGCAACATTACCATTTCGGGCGCATCGCATTATTGCTCAATCGTCCGGCAGATGTGATCAGTGCACCGTCTACGGCCTTTGACCGCTTACAAGGGTATCGGGAAGTCACGAAAGAGGTCGAGTTCCGTTCCCGTGAACTCAGCGGTATTGCATTGGGTCGTCCCCAAGGTGGGGTTCGCATATATATGGTCCCGCTTCTTGTCGCTGTCGGGCAGTGTCTTGAGAGTCCGGAGGAACATCAGATTATTATTGATCTGCTACGGGGCGTTGAAGCTGATCTGGGTTGGACTACTGAATATGCCATTCGGAAACTGCAGGATTCTTGGAACCAATGATTTTACTTGATCTATGTTTATACTTTGAGAGCCACGAACTATACTGTATCTAACCATATACCTTTTACTTAATTTCAAACATTTTTGTGGGCAAAATACACTTATTAGATACTTAAGAATATCGCCGCTCGTGCTTTATCGGAAATTATTTCCGCAGTGTTGGCTATGACATGACTAGGGCTTGATGAGATGATGCCATTCTTGTATCACGTATAAGTGTATGTAGCAAGTACTAAAACATGTGAAAGCAGGTCCATTAAACATATATCAAAACAATAAAATATAAAATAAAAACAGTTCCCTGATTTAGTCATTATGAAGGCCTAACAGAAACTGAGAAGCACGAATAATGTCTCCATAAAGCCAAAGACAAGCTTTTTTGATGCAACCAGTTCTTAAATCCTGTATCAATGAATGCATACTTTTCTTTCCACCGTTGTGATGTCAAACTCAGCTCAAGCCGCGGTGAAACTAGACACATATACCATCTTCATGTTTCAATAGGGTGGGTTCCGGGGAACGTGTCAGGCACCTTTCAGCCGGATCTAGTTCTGGTCTCCGACGAGGAACGCTCGGACAGATACCTTTCAACAGGATCTGGATCACCGGAACCACAGGAAGATACTCTGCGGCCAGCCTTCTTTCTGTCGGAAGCCAAGGTCTGCGCGAATGGTGACAGTTCTCGAATCCTAGGACCTTTCCAATAGAATATGTATATTGGAACAGTGAATAGGATCGCCATAAATCCCAAGAAGGTGGAAGCCCATTCCAGGTTGTGTGTTGTACCCATGTTCATATACACTGTATTTCACGGTCAGACGATATTCTGTTGTAGGATTGTGGTCACTTACTGGGCATTGAGTACATCGCTGCAATACCGGCCAAGAAATCACGAGCGAATCCGTTTCCTCCTGTGGCAGAGGCGGCATATGGACCATACGAGGCAATCATGTAGTCAATTGTAGCCATGTAAATGGCATACTTAATCATAGAATAAACTATCAGTGTTGTATCAAGGGATAGGTCCTTTCTTGACTTACATTGGCAATAGCTATCAAAGTTGAGAAGATCATGGGCGCAATCCAATGGACATGAGGTGGACCAAGACTAGTCCACGCGAAGCCAAACAGGCCAATTGTCAACAGAGGAGCCGCTGTACCAGTGATTAATGAGAGTAATAGATCAAACATGAGAATGCTTACTCCAAAGTAACCAATAAAGACGAGCTTCCGGCTGAAGAGCATCGGGGTCTTTCTGTCTAATCTTGCAATGCCGATAAATCCATGGAATGAACGAAAAATAGGCAATGAAATAGCCCACCATAAGTCTGTGCAATCATTAGAATCAATCCAAATTCAAGATCGTGCGTACTCACGGGAGGAATGCAAGTCCAGTGGTAATTGTAGTGAAGTTCCATTGCTTGTATACCGGCGTATAGGATTGAAGGAAAGTAAAGATGAGTGAATCGCTGAAGCCGCTGAGCAGAGAGAGGCACAAGACGATAGGCTCGCGGACGAACATAACAAATGGGCGTATCCAAACCATGAAAACCCAACGGAAGGACATGCGAGTTTTCTTCAGCTCGTCACCACTCCATACCATATTCCCGTTTTTCCGTCTTCGCCTAGCTTCTCTAGTGACGAGGATGCTGCACCTGGTCTCTGGAATGAAGAAGTGCAATATTTGCACAAAACCTCCGAGGATAAGCTGAATCCAGAAATTCCAATGCCAGTCAAGGAAGGTTGCAACGAAGCCTCCAACAACTGGGGCAATCACGGAGCCTGCCACGGAGGATAGAACAATAAAGGCCACGGCATATTGTTGGCCCTCTGGCTCCCACATGTCTGCTACCATGCCGAGCGTTACGGAACCACCGGCGGAGGACACGCCGCCGAGAATGCGGCCGATGATGATGGTGCCGAAGTTGGGAGCCAGAGCACAGGGGAGCTGCCAGATATTGACGAAGAACAAGCTGAGCTGCATTATTGGCCATCGACCAAACTCTTCGCTGAAGGGCGCCCAAAACTCGCAGCCAAATGCGTAAGCAACGAGGAATGCCATCTGACCAACACGTGCGGCCTGCTCTGAGATGCTAAAGTTCGCCGCGTACAGGGTGATGCTGCTGGCATAGAAACTGGCATTGAAGTTCATGGATGTTTGGACAGCAAAGATGACGGAGATGATACCCCATTTCTTCCACCAGGGAAAAGAATATCCTAGCTTGCCGTAGCACTCCCATTCTTTCAATTCTTCTCTGGCATCTCCATCGACAGCTCCATCTGCGCCCTCTTTCTTTCGGCGGCTGGGCCTGGAAGCGCCCCCATGAGAATGTATATCACCATCACTGTCATCTTGCTTCTCCACATCTCCATCTGCCTGATCATGGTTGGAGAAAGGGTCTTCGTGGTGACTCATTGTAGTGAGTTATCTGACAAAAGCAATTCAAGGGCTCTCGGCGAAATAGCACCCAAAAGGACAAGAACCGCCATTCTGGACAGACATAAACCGGGGCCCCAGAGCCTAATTAAATGCTTCTTGGGGTTTCCCAGAGAAATGCCAAGCGGCCATTACATCGACCCTATAGATCTAACATCGGTGTTTCCGATTGGTCCGGGTGATCAGCACAGTCTGGCTCGACCAAGCTTTACTGAGCTTCTTCGCGTGTTTCGTGGTGTGGAGGTGACATCCGGGGATCATGACTCGATTGATCATCATTGGGCTCATCGATCTTCTTCCCTCCACACTCTGGGGCATTGATAAGACCCCCGTCTGACAGGCCGCAATTATAATCCGACGCGGAGATGTTTGGGTCCAAATTTTTGAACCTTTTAAGGATGAGGAGATAATCGGTGAAATGGTCCGGAACATCCTCCGGCGGGGTACTACATATTCCTAATAAGGCTAACAAGAGGGCAAATTTGATGGCGAAGCCGGAATAAAGGTCATGAATGACCAGGGAAGAAGGGTGTATGGAGAAAACTCCTGGTAAACAGACCTCAGGCAGCCACGCATTAAAACAAGACCTCGGGACATACTACTACTTTGTGCCTGGGCAGCATTTCACAGCACAAAGTGATTACTCAGTGACTTAGTGGCTGTGTTTAATAAGCAGTCAAATGATCGATGGATCTATTCCTAGGTAGATTCAACCTGCTATTGCCTTAACTGATGAAGTCCTATTACCTATATTTGAGTATAAACTAATGTCTCCTAAGCTACCACCCGTCTTTCCCCTGCCAGAAACCAATATATTGTCAGGTCTATTAGTACGGCTGTTTGGCTTTTGTCTAGCGAGGTAAACTCTACTTACTTGTGAACTACACAAGAGGTATAACGGATTTCGAAAAAGACTCTACTTAGTCGATCACCCCAAGCAGGTATACCGTACATTATAATGTAGGTACATGCAGACTGTAACCCTCTCGACGAAAGCTGGTTGGTATTAGTAGCTGGGCCCGCTAAGGCTTGGCTGCTTCACCTGGAGTTGTTCCCAATTGGGAAATTGTGATCATCTTATGCATCACCATTATAATTTGATCAACATTCAGCCTGCTTTGGACGAGATGTCCGGATCTGAATGTATTGAAGAGCTGGGTGCAGGCTCGGTAGAAGGTCCAGTTCTTGTTGGGGTAGGATAATTAAAGCCACCTCGGAACACACTGACAAAAACTTTCGTGAAGTGAGCTCAGCCTCATATAATCAAAAAAACACAGCTCATCAACTCCCAGCTCGCATGGCTTAGTGGTAAAGCGCATGACTAGTAATCATGAGATCCTCGGTTCGACTCCGAGTGTGAGCATTTTTGCCCTTCTATTTTACACTCCAGTGCTCTATCTGAATTATCATTGGCAGTTTGCCTTATAACACTAAAACGATCTCATAGACTTGTAGGTGTCAGTTTGGTCCCTATATAGAAAGTGGGTTGAGGTCATACCGACTTACGCACCACAAATACAAACTGTGGCTAGGAGCCCCGATTAGGGCTCCGTCATAAATCCCGTATGCGGTTTTAAATCAGTTAAGATTCACTTTTTGCAACATGCTGCCCTATCTATCCACGAGGTGGAGCCACTACGTTGAATGGATTAAACCTAAAGTGCTACTATCCTTCCGATGTTCATCTCATAAATTCCTTAGTATAGGAGTTTGTTAACCGAGGCTATTTTTTAAATAACCATGCCGTCGGAAGATTGCTAGGTTATTGGTAACAAGTCCTCCTAAAACTGCACGTTAAACAAGCAAAAAAAAAATACAAGTGGTTATATTGACAAAAAATGCTCACACTCGGAGTCGAACCGAGGATCTCATGATTACTAGTCATGCGCTTTACCACTAAGCCATGCGAGCTGTTCGTGAAGTCCTACCACATCTTTGCATACATAGACCCGAGAGTTGTGAACATTTTGGAGGTCAGGTCTCACCCCTGGACACTATCAAAGAGGTTTTTCGATTCACAAATCAAGCCTCTGACCGCCTTTTTCTGTCGCCATCACACCTGACTTCTCTACTGTTCTTCCCTATGTGAGCATGGCTAACTTAGGATGATGCCCACTTCATCTATATTTTCCTTTATTTGATTACTCAATGCTAGAGGCCGCATATGCGGTTGACAATCCTTGGCGAAATAATTCTAGGCATGTTTGAACGCCGGTTTGGGACCCCATAGAATGCTCTAGGCAGCATTCCCGGGGGTCACCAGAGTAGGAAAACAATAGTGACATGCATGGTTTTGGTTAAGGGCATCTTTTAGCAGTTCAGCAATGCAGAAAGAGCAGGGGCATGGGTCAAAAGCAAAAAAGAAAAAAGAAAGAGAAAAGCTCACACGCGGGATCGAACCACGGATCTCATCATTACAAGTGATGCGCTTTACCACTAAGCCATGCGAGCTGGTTCTTGTTGAGACTTAAAGCGCTTGGTTATAAATAGCATGTGGCTAGGAACTAAGAAATTTTTTATTTTTTAAAAAAAAAAAAAAAATTTCCGCCAGTTCATGTCAAAAATAGTTGAAATAGAGACCAAAAATTGCTCACACTCGGAGTCGAACCGAGGATCTCATGATTACTAGTCATGCGCTTTACCACTAAGCCATGCGAGCTAATTGGCGGAGTTGATAAATCTTTGGTTATATGAAGTTGGAACAAAATAAAAGGGCTAAGAAAAGAACCCAGAGTGAGCATCTTATGATTACAAGTGATACGTTTTGCCAGGCGAACTACCTTTACTTACAATTCTGTTCTTAGTGTACGGAGTACCTACAGAATAGGTATGCATCCCACAGTGGGACGTCCCAAATATTCTTTGTGTCCAGATATCTTACACTTTCTGCCAGTTAAACCAAATTCGTTGGCACGTGACTTAGCGCGTAGGGCTTGGCAGTATGTTATAGACAGGCGGTGCACAGGGCGGTATATCGGGGTCGACTCGGTTTATATATAATAAAAGAATTCACGTCCCGTTACGGATTGGCAAAAATTGCTCACTCGGAGTCACCGAGTGATGGATCTCACTCACCTGGGCATGATTACTATAACTAAGCATGCACATTCGCCTTAGTTAGGAAGAACACGACGCATTAAAAAATAAAAAGACATGCTCACACCCGGGATTGAACCGGGGATCTCATCATTACGAGTGATGCGCTTTACCACTGAGCCATGCGAGCCTCTTTATCAAACAGCTTTTTAGCTTTTAAATAGATAAATGAAGCTCACATTGAGCAAATACAATAAACAAGCACCCTGTTTACATCTACGACAGGACGCAGAATAGTTCAGACACCTCAAATAAAACGTAATAATAGCAATTGGCTTCCCTTCCTATGGCTCACAAAACCGCTTTAGTTACTGAGAGGCCGAGAACCCTACGTAGGTAGTACTGCCAAGATATTTGTTAAACTATATATATATCCATGGGCATTTCATTTACAACTCCTGTATGTATAGCTGTGTTTACATACAGACTAAAATATATATGTAGGCACTCACTCCGTCGCTACAGAACCCCCGTGTGATTATCGGAGAAGCACACGGTCTATAAATGGATACATGTATGCACTCCATACATGTGTATGAAAAATCAACAAGTCAAGTCGTTTTCCCCCCTCACATATTTCCCATAGACAGCAATATCTTCACACTGAATAGCTCTGTCCTATTTTATACCCCAGGTACTATGTATGTCGAGTATAGTGGCTGGCGCCGCTTCTTCTGGCTTAACGTCGCTGTCCTCGGGTTTTCAGACCTTCCTTTCACTCGAGAAGAACAAGGCACCGCACCTACCCGGATGAGGCTGCGCAGGAGATAATTCCTTCTGGACCATAAGTCTATTATTACGAGAGATTATAGATCCCGTGAAAGCTGCTATTCTCCCAAATAGTCGAGCTAGCCACGTTCGTCATGTCATGGTCCGCTAGTTTGTTTCCTCATTCTCAATCTCACCCGGAGCCAAGCATTCGCAGAACTACCATACAACCTGGATGGCCAAACGATTGGCTATTTTGAACTTTATTGGATTGGTCACCGATGGTTTTCTCTCCGGCCAGGTCTCCATGAAGTGCACCCAAGAATCTGAAATGGATATGCAAGCATTCATCTCATGCGTTACCACCACGATAATTGGCAACTTCATTGGCGCCTGAACACAGTATAGATGGGGCTGGAAAATGGGTGCAATAACTCCTTGCTCGGCGCATATTCAACCAACCGGCCCGTGCATAGACCATCGTCTTCACTGTGTACACTGTAGCAGACATCCACGCTACAGCTCTTCCGGTTATTACAGGTACATACAGTCATGTTGCATGAGTATTTGCACCCCAGTACTTCGGAAGGCCCACTCCTTTTCTGCCGGTTAAACCCTCTCATTAAAAAATATTTAGCTAACTAGCTAGTAACAAGTATGCCAACCTTCACATATACGCTCACGAACGTACGGTGGAAGCTCTGGACTGGGAAAAAAAAGGGGTAGTAACCTTTATAATACTATATAGTATAATACGCGCGTGTCGGGTAGGGTTTTTACTAGTAGTAATAAGCAGGCGGTAAAAAGGGGCGGTCAAAGATGGAGGTACTGGGGTGCAAATACTCATGCAACGCCACTGTACACAGCTGACAGCCACAACCCTATGGCGGGCTCGATTTCCGTGATAGACGCGGGCTCGATTTCCGTGTCTATCACCGCCAATAAGAACCTCTGCGGCTATGGCTTCAGTAGTTCACTACCTTGTCGGTGGAAGAGAACGAGCTTGTCGAGCCAATCAACTCGAACAGGTCGTTGACAGCAGTGTGATGTCTCTGCACCATCCCAGTCTACTTGTATGGCAAGATGTTCCGGGGATGGGCGGCCAAGTCCCCAGTCCATTAGATGTAATAGCTGGATTAAAGGCTCCAAGATCTGCAATATGGAATGAGACACAGTTCAAAAAAAGAAATATCTTGAATGGCATTTCATGCTGTTGTAGCTGGTATCATTATGGAAATCGAATGCAACGCCCGCGTTAAAAACACTCAATCCTCATCCTCGTCGGGGTCGTATAGATCAAGGTCCAGCATCGCCTTGGGCTTTGGTTTCGGTGCTGGTGCTGGGACATGCGCCCGCGGCATTCCAGCGGCTGATGACCCGGCCTGAGCCGCAGCCCTTGCAGCCTCGCCTGCCTGCTTTGTGCTTTCCGCTGGCTCCACCGCTGCTGGCGGTTCTGCGACCCCAAGACCCTCAGATTCGCGTAATAACCGCTCAACCTCCTTTTCAGGGTCATTACCAGCAGAAAGCTGAATTTGACCCATCAATCCCATCCGTATCCGTTCCTCCATCGGGTAGGGCAGCATGTAGACCTGGCGCGTAACATTCGCGGATTCGTCCAACCACTGCGTTGCGTCTTTGGTGACAGATGCTACTGGCTCGGCACCCTCCTCTGTTGGTTGTTCTCCATTTATTCCCGTCATCGTCACATCTTTGTCGGCGAGGGGTTTCCCTTGTTCCTGCCGTTTCGCAACGCCTGTTGCGGCATCGGCTGCTGCTTCGTGGTTGTACTTGCTGATGCGACGTGCGAAATCCAAGAGTAACCTGTAGTCGATCTCTTTGATCCCCCGCAGCAATGAGTTCTTTCCCCCAAGATCGTCATCGGAGTCAGAATCGAAATCGCTGTCGCTGTCGCCGTTGTCCCCACAAGCTGTGCGAATCTCTTTCTCGAAGCCTTCAATTTCCCCCACGATGCCCTTGACTTGGTCCTCCAATTGTTGTGCCTCGTTTCGCAGTCGTAGGATCTTTGCGTGGTTTCCTTGGTGCTGTCGAAGGGTTTCAATGGCGGAGGTTAGCGCATTGTCCGAATCGAGCAGGGCGACAGCTGCCGCGGGGGCTCCCGCAGCAGTGGGAGAGGTTGTGAGGCTAGTCAGAAGAGCATTGAGTTTAGACTCGACATCAGTCAAGGCCGACTGGACAAGTGCGTTCATTGTTGGGTTGTGTTCTTGGGAGACAGCTCGCGTGGAAATGAAAGGGCCGAGCTCCGATGACAGGTCACGTGGATGGTACCATCTGGGATAAGTGCGACAATTGCAATAATTACATGAGCTTCTGATCTTTGCAGGGTTTCGAAGTCCATGTATTGCACAGTTAAATCTCACCTTTGTCCTCACTGGCGGTCCGAGTGGGGGTGACAGAGCCCGGGTTACGCCCGGGTATATAACGATCGCCCGGCCACTTGGAAATCCCCCAGGTTTGCTCAACTTCTAATTTCTGTTTGACTGAAAAATGACCGAGTCAAGTTTGTCTTCCGCTCAAGTGGACTTGAGCCTACATGTGACCATTCAGCCTCCTCTTTCTCGCTGTGGACACGGTCCGGGACTGATTCTCATTCGACCTCTTTGCTACGCGACATGTCAGCAGCAAAACAAGACGCTTGATCCAGAACCTCTCAAAAAATGGGCGGAGGAAAGTTTTACAGTGGCACAGATTACTGTGGATGAAAAGTCTGCCATTGACATATCATCTCTACGAGAGCTTCTTCAAGAAGCTGAGCGTGGCTTAACAGAGAGACTAGAGTGCGACACGAAGGGAGAGGTTGGATTGATAGGTATTGAAGTGTCAACCCAATTATTCAACTAGTCTCTACTAACCTTAACTCAGTATACGGATCAAAGGAAGATTATGTTCCCCAATTCGAGGACAGTCTGCAAGGTGCACTAGTTCAAGGCACCGCTCTGATCGCCGCAGTATTTTTCGACACTTGGGACATTCCATTCTTCCAGTCAACCCTTTTCCAGATGTCTAGTCGCGTGGAAGGCCAAAAGAAGGAAGAGGAAGGAAAAACTACACACATATACTCTAACGTATCCGCTCCCAGCTTCATGATCCCCGGCCACCCCGATTTCAAGATATCGACAGCAGGAGTAGCTCACACGCGGAGTGTCGGATTTGTTAAAAAGCACATGGGCGGCCCATTTTTTGACCTTGAGAAGATTTGGGACGAGCACACCTATTATGAATTTGAAGCACGCTCGGTCGAAAAGACAATGGCGACGATGGTCTCGGAGCCTTACGTGAACCATGTGCCAACTCTAACAGGAGGTATTGGACGGGCTCGCTTAAGCCACTTTTATCTCAATCACTTCATCTTCAACAACCCCGATGATACAGCCTTGGAGCTTATTAGTCGGACAGTCGGTACCGACCGTATTGTGGACGAGTTTATATTTGTCTTCACTCATGTGAAGCAGATGGACTGGATGTGGGTTCTTTTCCTATAATTGAATCGAGCAATTAACTAACATCTTCACCCCTAGGATCCCCGGAATTCCTCCGACGGGCAAGCACGTTCGCGTCCCATTTACATCTGTAGTCAACATCCGCGGAGATCGCTTATTTCACGAACACATTGCATGGGACCAAGCAACAGTACTTGTGCAGCTGGGTCTATTACCCGAATATCTGCCTTTCCCATATGCACTGCCTGACGGATCTGTACCAGCACATGGGAAACGGTTCGAGTACCGTGTGCCAGCACCGGGCGCTGAGAGTGCTGCGAAACTCCAGAATGAGCATGAAGTGCCTTCTAACCAGATGTTCGAGTATAAGATCCGTGAGGTCGATGAATGAAGGATTACTCCAACTGTGGAATAAACGAAGTAAACAATTCTAGGCAACAATGTGTAACCGGAATCTCCGTCTGACTCTGTTCTCGGAGTACCCCGCAAGTCTGTGCTGAACAATTCCCTTCTGTGCTTTGTACCTAGGTACGGAGCTCAACCCCGGATTTAGTATAGCGTTGATGGATTGGAAGAGAATTCTGGGGAATCTCATCTCTTATTGGTTTGTTATAAGCGATGTTATGCCTTGACATCATCACGCATTTCGCAGAAAAGGAACGCTAACTAGATTTCTCACATGGCTAAGCTTGGCTTACACTGATTGGCAGGGAAGTTGACTAGTTCACTAGTACGGAGTATTCTCCTCTCTTGTCCGGTGGATCATATACTACTCCACCTAGGTATCCGCAGACCTCCGGCTTCCTGGCTTTAATATAAACACAGATCTAAACGGCATCTCTTCCTCGCGTTTTTATTCTGCTGTTCTGGGATCAAGATGGTCATCGTATTACTGCTGACGCTGGCTTCAGCGTGTCTGGCCTCCAAATTACCTGTGGTTGATCTGGGATATGAGCTACACCAAGCAATTTCATTTAATGTCAGCTAAGTCTTTTTCTTTTTTTCTTGTTTCTTTCTTTTGAGTTTGAATATTATCTAACACTCGGTATAGAGCTCCCATGGCCTCTATAATTTCAGCAATATCCGCTATGCGGCACCTCCAGTTGGTGACCTGAGATTCCAGGCACCTATACTCCCAAAACAAAACAGAGAACACATCCAGAATGGCTCCGTGGGAAAAATATGCCCACAGGCAGCCCCATTGTGGTCGACAAATGTTCAACCGGCCTTCCTCTTGAGCTATCTCTATAACCAGTCCTTCTCTCAATCCACCAACATCTCTTCCTATGGGTACAAGCCGGCGGAGCAAGACCCACGCACCACTGAGGACTGTCTATTCCTTGACGTCGTTGTCCCCAAAGACATATTCGAACGTACAAACAATAAAACCGCGGCATCTCGAAAGAACTTGGCACCGGTGCTGGTGTGGATCTATGGCGGAGGGTATGTGGGAGGAGACAAAAGTAGCTCGAACCCAACTGGGTTGATCCAGCGAAGCAGGCTGGGAAATAATGATGGGATTGTCTACGTCGCCATGAATTATCGAGTAAGTCAGAATGATATATTTAGGACGGTGCCATGAGAATGCTGACTTCTCTCAAGTTGGGTGCATTTGGCTGGCTTGGCGGTGACAGTATCACAGCCAATGGCACAGCCAACGCAGCACTACACGATCAACGGTTTGCTCTTGACTGGGTATATAAGAACATCCATCTCTTCGGCGGAGATGCAACCCGGGTCACAGTTATGGGAGAGTCTGCCGGAGCAGGATCAATCCTTCATCAGATCACCGCCTATGGAGGCACACGGGGTGCTGCACCCTTCAAGCAAGCGATCTTGCAGAGCCCAGGCTGGGTCCCAGTCATTGGCGAAGAACAACAAGAAGACACCCTGCAACAGTTTTTAGGAATTCTCAATGTCAGCACGATTGAACAAGCCCGGAAATTGCCATCGGACAAATTGATCGCCGCCAATGCGTACCAGGTCGCGACCAAGTCCCAGTGGGGACAGTTCACCTACGGGCCCGTTGTGGACGGCAGCTTCGTGCCTGCTCTGCCGGGGCAACTTTTGCTTCGAGACGATTTCGACCACAACCTGAACATCATGGTCGGCCATAATGCGAACGAAGGGATGGTCTTTACTTCGCCGGACAGTGTAAACAGCACCGGTCTGGAAACCCAAATGAAGACCTTGTCACCGAGTATTCCGGCAAATGTGTCCGACTTTGTCTTGGATGTCCTCTATCCACCAGTCTACAACGGCTCCTATGGATACACCGACTCGGTCACGCGCACGTCGCTCGTCATCTCCGATCTCATCTTCCAGTGCAATACCGATTATATCAATCGTGCTTTCCACAATGAGACTTATGCGTATAAGTTCAGCATACCGCCCGCGCTTCATGGGCAGGATGTCTCGTACACTTTTTACAATAACGGGAGTGGCTCTTCGCCCTCGGGGGTAGCCAATGTGACCGTGGCATTGGCTATGCAGGACTATTTTACTAGCTTTGTCCAGCATGGTGCGCCGAAATCTCCACTGGCACCGATTTTCAGGGAACGTGGCCAGCATGCACAGCTCATGAATATTGGCAATCACACCATCCAGCCGATGCGAGACCTGACCAACAACCCACGCTGTCGGTTCTGGCAAAATGCGCCCTATTATAAGGCGACTTGAGCCTGTATGTGTTGTATACACGATGTACATAGGATAGTCTAGTAAATATGTGGGCAGAGTTAAAGTGTCCGAGACAATTTAATGAGAATGGCGAGATGTCCTTTGCATACTACACCATCCACGTGTTACGTAGACGAGGCCGATTGGACTATGAATAAAGAAATAGCCTAACTAGGCACCCAGGTAACTCTTCAACATGTCTGAGACAAAGGGTCTCTTAAAGTTTGAGGGAATTTGACATTGTACTCGGATTTCAACTGCTTATATAGGCTAAAGGCGTAGGAGCTTGGGTTTCTTGTTTTTGCCAAGATTTTCGAAGTTCTCGATGTTTTCTAACCTATCACATGTCCACGCTAATAATTCCCCCGTGGATTTTCAGGGTCCAGTACGAGGTACGGAGGAATGAACTTTCAATCTTTACGGGATCGTGTCTGCAACTTTTTGATCCTTTGCTCACTTACCACATTACTAGTAGGGGTTCGCACTCTCAATGTCTTGAATAATGTCGATCTATCGCCCTAGGCGGTTCGGCATCCGCGGACCCCCGTTGAAATTCCTTCGATTCGATCGATGAACCTTGGAAGTCAGTTTCGAAGGATTACGCTAGAGCGAAGACCGTTAGACCATAGGGAACTGGGAATCCGTACATATGTAAAAATGGGGTACCTAGGCAGCAGGAAACGGATCCATTCAGATCGGCACTGTTCTGATATATATTCCGTACTAAATACTAATATATATGTGCTCTCAAGAGTTACACAAGTCTGCAAGTCCTGTCAAAAGGAAAATAAGAAAAGAAGTTTGAGACAAGAAAATTTCAGATGAGGCTCTTAATCTCTTAATTATTAAAGGGCTCCGAGTCAAAGATACTAAGAATAGAAGAGCCACTAAAAACGAGTGAAACATGCTCCGGTGGGTAAAAATAAACGCTAAGCTTTCCCGTCTCTATTAGCAGTATTATAGTATTAGTACTAATAGTACTATTATAGAGGTAAATAGGTACCTAGGCAGTATAGTAGAGTTATTATAAGAGTAATAAAGGCCCCGGAGAAAGGCTATATCTTATACGCCTCTATTTTTCTCTTTCTCTCTTTCTCTCTTTTTCTCTTTTTCTCTTTATCTCTTTGTCTCTTCTCTTCTCTTCTTCTCTCTTCAGATGTTCACTCCCTTTCTGTCCTTTATTTCATAATACCCCCAAACCCCTCACTATGCAGCTGCTGTGGACAATCCTCTTAGGCGGTGCTGTCGCTTCTTCCATCCCCGACCCTCATACAATCAGACTCCCTTTCGTTCCTTCTTCCAACAACCTCGAAGATGGCGTCAGATCAAGACTTGTAAGTGATACATATTCTATCAATTATTCCCCACACTAATACAATACAGTCCATAAGTTTATCCATCCAGAATGGAACCCTATACGCCAATGAACACCAAGTCTATCCACCATCAGAGATAATGCAGCTCCACGCACCCCTCTATGAAAGCGCAAACCAAATCAACCCCAGTGACAAGACCGTGGAATTATCTTACACGCTCGAGACCCAAACACTCCCCACAGACGAAATGGAATTCTCGGATATGATTCGCGTGCGAGTCGAGTGGTTCGATCGGCAGGGAAACCTCGTGTCACCTGACGCAGTAGCTGTCGACCTTCTCGCCTTTCAAGATGGAAATTACAAGATGACCCGCATCCGCGTCGAACCAGCTCGCGGCAACGATCAGGACGGTGATTTATACCAGAAGAGCCAGACGTGGGTGATGAATTACTGGAGGACACAATTCGGTTCCATTTTCGACAAGCCCAAGATCAAGTCCAAGACCATGGCGCTAACCCGCGACTCAGCCCCGGCTGCGAAATCTTCCGCTCAAAACCGTGCTATCCAGGTCATCAGCAGTAAAGCCACAACCGACTCTGGATCTAAGACTCGTTTCTTTTCCTTCTGGGCCACCCCGGCTCACCTCCACCACCACGCTGAACATCGGCCTCACCACAACAGCCATCACAAGAACTCCTTTATGCGAATCATTCGTCCCATCATTCTTCCTGCTTTGCTGGGTACTGCTGCTGGACTGGTGGCTTGCTTGGTCGGGTTCTTCATCGGAGAGCTGCTGATGTCCTTGGGAGTGCGCCTTGGATGGCAAAAGGTACTAGGCGACAAATCACGGATTATCTCAGTGGAAGAAGGCACGGTTCCTGAAAAGAGCCCCATGGTGCCGCATATTTATGTGATAGACACTGCCGAGTCAAATGTATGACTCGGTCTGGGCGATATGGGCGGCATCTGATTTTCGGCTTCTTTCACGGCGTTTTCTTGCATTAACATACCCTCATACCACGTTTTTCTTTTCTCTCTGTTTTGTATATCTCTTGCTACTGATATGTATCTATGACTATCACAATACGCCTGGAAATGAGCATTTTCTGGGATGGAATATGTCCAACATCAGTCAATCCAAGATAGTGGCATAATCTGCCCAAGTCTACATAATACAAGGCCGGCTGGCCCAATGGCAAGGCGCTTGACTACGAATCAAGAGATTGCAGGTTCGATCCCTGCGTCGGTCACTACATTTTTGCTTGTTCTGTCTGCTTCGCCGGATGAAATTTTTGTTCGACTCCACCGGACCCAGCCCGAGCCGGTTCGGCATCGCCGGCATCGCCGAGAGTGGAGGTTACGGTTGGATGGTAGGCATCTGTACTCCGTAATTTTTTTTTTTTTTTCGCCACCTGGGAAGTCTGATGGACTTGATGAAGCTTCAATAAATGGAGTATACCCTTCCAATTTCGTAGAGGGGGGGGGGTTGAGATTGAGATTTTGGTCTATTCCAAAATATTATTGAATCGGGCCTATCCACTTTTCGACTTTTCATGACGAATATAAAATATGTACCTAGGTATCCTAGACATATGAATCATAGGCTTCAGTACTTTCGATCGAACCACATCTTCTCTCCATTCAAAGCGGCTGCCACATCCATGCCCATTGCCGTGGCAATTCCATTGGAACCCACTATGAATTCGGTTGCGTAGTAACCAGAGAGAGAGAGATCCGATTTTCTTGGGTTGGTAGTGATGCGCCACAAAGAACTCCCCGCTTACATGGGCGAGAGTGATAAAGGAAGGTACAGCACCGCCCAGTAGGTCTGCAACCAAACATCCGTTTCTGAAGGATAGAGTGATAGAACTGTACGCGGGATGCTCGTATCTCCCCGCATACTGGCTTAAATGTAGAGAATGGGAAATAACAAGATCGGACAGAGACGGATAAAGCCGTTTGATGGCTTCTTCCATACACTCCGAGTTAGCCTTGATCTTGCTGTTTTCTGGTTCTGTCGCCTGGCCCACTAAGCGTGGGATCCCTGGTCCACCGGGAATCTGATCCAGAAGGTGCATGTAATCTCCACCTGCGTATTCCGGGCATTGGTCGTGTTACCCATCATAGCAAAGCCAAAGCCCTTGTTCGGTACGAAGCCCACCATAATGCCGAATCAGGCCCAACTCCCACTGTGCCAGTACAATGGCTCGCCGCGGTAACTACTCACAAACCACCCTAGAGCATAGAGATGGCATGGAACCGGAGGAGGTCAGACAAGCTCCTCCCAATCTGTAATGACTGTGCGTGGTTTCAACAGTTCTGCGTGACCTTGTCGAGAGATGGGACCCTTTTGGTAGATCATCGCGCGTAACCATTTAGTGTATTCGAGTACGCTACTCACCATGGCGCCGGTTCCAGTAATAGCGACATCGTTCATGTATGGTTCTGCGATGTAAGTGTTGGTATCTGGGTCCCAGGTGTAGCCCTGCACGAGTCAAGGACAAACAGATGGGTCCCCCGAGACATCTATCACGGAGAAATACGTGTCGTTCATCCCTAGTGGACCCCAAATGCCTTTCTTGAGAGTCTCGCCGAGAGTTCCGTCTTCGATTTGTTCCAATGCATGAGACACAGCCGTCTACATGTTGTTATTGTAAGAGAAGGTAGCGCGGGGAGCATAAGCTATAGGACGATGTCGCAAGTTTCGAACTGCTTCACGTAAGGACCTCTGGGGATGCGCTAAACTTACACAAGCGTCGTGAGTCGATAGCCCTGAACGGTGCGATAGAGTATCTTCTACGGTAGCATGCATTGTGTTGTAGTCTTTTCCCAACACGAAATCATCTCCCAGTATGGACGCCATTGGTGTGTTCCAGCGAAGGGGGGATTCGGTATTCATGCTATCGTCGATGGCGAGAGACATGGCCGCTGCGGTGAATGCTTTGGTGGTGCTACAAGTAGAGAAAAGAGAATCGGTGGTCATCTTGCGATCAGGAAACTGAGCGAATCCATACGCCTGAAATGTAGTTTAGTGATCTGCACTCTGTACTAATGAAGTGATTTATGTCTACATACCTTTGACCAGGTGCTGGAGCCATGAACCACTGCCATGGATAGTCCGGGGACTTTCCATTTATCCATCTGCTGCTGTATCAAGGCATCGAATTCCGAGGTCAATGGTGAGTTTGAACTTCTGAGGACCATGATAAACAGAACTGGGTTACCAGTAATAATTGGAACTCTCTAGGAAGCCCTGGAGGTTTGCATAGAAAGAGGGCTTTTGAAGCGGGGAAGTCAAGATAAGCGCGTGGTCCAGACAGTAGCGGACTCAATGTAACGTCAATATTATTAGTACATTAGTGATTTAGTATGGAGTACATTAGTACAGGTTGGGCTTAGCCTATAGAGTAGAGATAAGAGATCACTGTTGTCAACACGGTACTCCGTACTCCGTATACTGACAAAACCTCAGCCTTGTGGGAGGGAGTCAGGGATAGCTCAGCCTTCCAGGGTATAGGAAGTTAGGGATAGCGGTGTCTGAAATTTGCCAAGGGAAGGGTGGATTTATGCAGGTTCCCAGGTAGACAGAGCTTGACATCTGCACGAATAGGAGCTTCAATTGATGCTTAGACAACAGCGGGAACATGCCGGAGTACTCCGTACTTTGTACATGCAGCTGCATTTGCTAGACATATGTTCAGCTCGCTTGGCGCATAATGTTGGATTATATCAAAATGTCAACAGAATCCAGGAAATAGGACCAATCGACTCTGGCACCCTGGTACTCCTACCTAGGTACTGTTCAGGGGTCACAATTTCACACGATGTCAAGCCCATAAAAAGTTTTCTGCGGAGGGTTAGTATATTTGTATAGTGATTAACGTTATGTGGAAGGGGTACAAAGTAGTACCCCGTACATAGTTATAATCAATTTGATTTATTCTGTATGGGGTACTCATTATACTAGTATGTTGCAATATTTTATGTGGAGTATGTATGGAGTAGTACAACATATCTCGGTTTGATTTCGATCTGCGAAAGATTCGAATAGTTTAATGAAAAGTAAAAAAAAAAAGAAAAAAGCCAAAAGAAGGAGGAGAAGATGCAAATCTAAATGATGCCAATTCTAATACGGAGTACTCCGTTACATATGTATATTTGAATGTTATGTATCTCAAATCTCTCCAATCCCTGTCCAGGGGGTCTCCCTTGACAACAAGCATTGATCTACGGAGAGTACTCGGTACTTTACTCGGTAGACACAACCTTGGTAGAATCCTTTAAGAGTCCTTTGATAATTCTTTAATAATGATAATAATAATGATAATAATGATAAATAATAGTAATGGTATGTCATAGTATGTCATAGTAATGGTAACTGATAAGTGTGGCGTTGTTCAGCCACAGTGGCGACTGAGTTTCTCAATTTCAATAGTGCGATCGGGGGGACAATTCAAATTACCAGGTACTCCTCCGTACTCCGTTCAACATACGGAGGAGTCCCCCCGATTCGGATCCGTTGATCCACACCCGTTTCGACCTATCAACATTGTTCAGATCGGAAAAGTAAAATGAAAACCTTGGGAACTTCATGAATCGCCCTCATGAACCACCATGGACCATGTGATGGACCATCTATCAATCCTTGGTTACCCCTGCAGCCACACGGAGTTCTCCATCGGCAACATGGGAGGGCTCCAATAATGGGGAACATCGTGGAAAAGCCAAAATCTGAAATCTGAAATCCAATTCATTAAGTGGAGTGGGAGCCCCCCCTGGCGATTGGATGAACCTATGAGATCAGCATGGAGAAGGGGCGCGAGCTATCTCTGGGACGATCATCCCCCATTTCAGTGAGCAGATCCAGGATTTGGATACTGTGATGACTTCATATGGGTCAAGCAATGGATTTTCTCTCGCTCCCATAGCCACGTTGGGTAGCAGGACAGTCCCAACTGGCCCTGTAAAGTAATCCACACCTTTATGGTGATTGGACTGTACTGTCTGCATCGTCCACTTTATTCCTGTTTTGTCCACTATGGAGACTCAAATTTATAGTCTGGGGCAGGTGGCTGGTGTGTTTTGATGCAGAGTTTGTTTTTCTTTTGGTTTCTCAGGGCAGGGCTCTCTTTATAAAAAGACCCCCCCATCTCCATATTTCTTCCTGTTTCCACTTCGCCGATTCTTCTTTTTGCAACATTCACCTACAGTCTTCAATTCCTTTCCCCCTAATCTCTAATCATGAAGTCCTTCACCCCCGTTGCTCTGGCCTTGATGGCCGCCTCTGGCGCCATGGCCGCTGACCCTTCTGCCTCTGAGTGCGCTGTGAGTTTGATTTATTCCATGTTTATTCTATGTTGAATCATGTTCAAGGCTAATCTCATCCCATGTTATATAGTCCATGTGTCTCTCCAACATGAGCAACCAGGCCGCCGACTTGGGTTGCAAGGCTGGTGACATCGCCTGTCTCTGCAAGAGCGACAACTACAAGTTCGGTATCCGTGACTGCACCAAGGAGGCCTGCCCTAGCGACGACGCCGAGAAGGTTCTCGCTATGGCCGTCGCCAAGTGCCCTGGTACGTGGCTACCATATATAATTCCCAAACACCTGATACGGTAAACTAACATTATATTGCAGGTGGTGTTGCTGGCTCTGACGCCGACTCTAGCTCCAGCTCTGCCTCCGGCTCCGGTGCTGGTGCCTCCACCACTGGCTCTGATGCCACCGCTACTGGCACTGACGCCTCTGGCTCCAAGACTGCCACCGGCTCTGGCGCCAACGCTACTGGCACTGGCGCCTCTGGCTCCGTTACCGGCTCTGCTTCCGCCACTGGCTCCGTCTCCACCGTCACCGTAAGACACACTTCATCTTCTCTTTGAGAATCACGCTGACCATATCTCTAGAGCACTAACGCCTCCGGCTCCATGGTGACCCGCACTAGCACCGGCGCCTCTTCCACTTCCACTGGCTCCGGCAGCGGCTCTGAGTCTGACTCTGAGTCTGGCGACGGCTCTGGTGACGGCTCTGGCAACGGCTCCGAATCTGGCTCCGGCTCTGGCTCCGAGTCTGGCTCCGCCACCGAGTCTGGCGAGGGCGACGGTTCCGACAGCTCTGCTTCTCCCACCCCCAGTGAGGGTGCCGCTGCCCCCATGGCCGCTGTTGGCAGTGGTGCTATGGGTGTCCTCGGCATGCTCGCCATGCTCGCTCTGTAAAATTTCCCACATGTGAAGGCGTAGTGTCCACTCTCATGTATCCCCCTATCAATTTATGGGCTACGGTTCATGTGTTCGCCGTCTGGCTTGTATAGGTACAATATGGAACGCGTTCATGGGTACAATCATGTTTTGTCTTCATGTTGCTCTACGGAGCTGTTAATGTAATGTCAAGCTTAATGAAATCTATATTATGGCATTTATCCTCCGTACTGAAGCGTTGAACAGGAAATTAAACCCTCTTTTTTTTTTAAGCCTGAGTTGCCTGATTTTGAATACTTTCATAATGTAGTTATAGATCTGACGACATGGACGTAACTACCTAGGTAGCTAATGTATCCATAATACTAGTAGCTATTGTTAGCGTCCCACTGATAAAAGCATGTGGATTTTCATGTGATTGCGACCGGTGTTCGGTGACGCATGTAGGCCCTTATATTTCTAAGTACTTATATGTTGTAGTTATGCAACGACATAAGTAATGTATACCTGCCCTGCAATTATACATTGTAGGAATATCGAGAGATGTAGCAATATAACCTAATCCTAACGCGGCCATCCTTTATTCCGCGGGGGAAACGTGGAGTAGTTGAGCTTTCCCGTTCACCCGGAATAACGCACTCGGAGGCCCCCGACGTTATAAGAAGAGCATATCCAACTCAATTCTTATAAAGAGATCAATCATTCCTCAAAAGTTTCATACAATATTTAGTGCTACATTACTGTAGACTTCCTTTCTACGTGCTATCTACTCCGTACGGGAAGTCTATTTTTCCGTTGCCGAGCCGAGGCACACCTTCGTCCGGGGAAGACCAGTCGGCTTCGGTTTGTCGGTGTCTCAAATCGTTGCGACATCTCCGGTCTAATTTTATTTTTTTCTTATTGCACTATTAACTACTTCTACATCTTACCCTAAGCACCTGTTCTGTCTTCTTCCTTTTCCTGTTCTCTTTCACTTCCTCCATCTCCATCCCTATCCCTTCCCCACTCCGACCCGCCCACAATGTCCACCTCTACCACCCCCACGCAGGAGCTGAAAGACGAGCTCAAGGTCGTCGAGACCAAGGCTGTCAACCAGACAATTGTACAGCTGCGCTCTCTCGCAGCTGGTGCCGCTGGTGGTCTCTGCGCTGTGATTGTCGGGCACCCGTTTGATCTGGTGAAGGTGCGCCTGCAGACGGCCGAGAAGGGCGTTTACTCGGGTGCCATGGATGTGGTCAGGAGGACAGTTGCCCGTGAAGGATTGGCCCGAGTATGACAATTACGAGCACATCGAATATTTCGCGACTGAACTGACAATGGTTTCGTAGGGCTTGTATGCCGGTGTCTCCGCACCGCTTGTTGGAGTCACTCCCATGTGTAAGTCCTCCAGCATCAGCTATAATGGCTCTCACATAGCAATTGGCCGAGTTATGAGCTAACCAGTCCTATTTCACAGTTGCTGTCAGCTTTTGGGTACGTTTGTTTAATTTCAATATTGGAGCCCAGAGCAGCCGCGAGTTGGTCGGAAGCAATGCTAACAATGAATTAGGGTTACGACGTGGGCAAGACTCTCGTGAACAAGTTCTCCACCGTCCCAATCAAGAACGATACCCCGCAGTACTCCATTGCACAGATCTCTTCTGCCGGTTTCTTCTCCGCTATCCCCATGACCCTGATCACAGCACCCTTCGAGCGTGTCAAGGTTCTCCTCCAGATCCAGGGCCAGAAGACTCTGGCCCCGGGTGAGAAGCCCAAGTACTCCGGTGGTATGGATGTTGTGCGTCAGCTGTACAAGGAAGGTGGTGTTCGCAGCGTGTTCCGTGGTAGCGCCATGACGTTGGCGCGTGATGGCCCCGGTTCCGCCGCCTATTTCGCGGCCTACGAGTACATCAAGCGCTCCTTGACCCCCAAGGATGCCGAAGGCAATGTAACGGGCGAGCTCTCCCTACCCGCCGTTGTGTGTGCTGGTGGTGCCGCCGGTATCGCCATGTGGATTCCTGTCTTCCCCGTTGACACTGTCAAGTCCCGCCTGCAGAGCGCACCAGGCAAGCCTACTATGAGTGGTGTCATCCGCTCAGTTTACGCCAGCGGCGGTTTCAAGGCCTTCTTCCCTGGATTCGGACCAGCTCTCGCTCGTGCGGTGCCCGCTAATGCTGCCACTTTCCTTGGCGTTGAGCTGGCACACAAGGGCATGAAGAAGCTCTTTGACTAGAGTTGACGGGAATGCTTGTGTACATACCATGATTGATCTCTTTTTGCAGCGTTTTGTGTCCCATCCACGGATGGTTGTTTGCGACCATGATTTGGCTTTGATTGGTTTGCATCTTTCTGATCACGTCTTGTGTCATTTTAGATCTTTTGGTTGATTTCCGATATTCTATAGAAGGTCTCTTTTTGTGTATCAGTGCTGGGAGTTAGCCATGTCACATTAGATCTAGAATGTGCACAAGCTTTGGGCAAATTTCATCATCCAATACCATTCGTACATGTAGGAATTGATCGATGCGGATATAAGCATACTCACTTTGCCCGAGACAATTGAGGCTCAACAAGGTCTTATTTTTCCTCTCCCCACTCCATATCTGCGCTATATCCAAACAGGTTTAAAGGGGCGAGGGGAAGAATTTGCCGAGCCAGCTTCGCCTATAAGAGTGCTCTACAGCCTGGGATTTAACGCTAACACGGGCCAGGGCTGATTGGGGGCGATGCATGGTCGGCACGGAGGAATTGGGCGCCGATGATCTCAGGGGGTTCTATATTTATACCACCCGAGTATGATTTTGTGAACCTTTGAAAGGTAAATAGTCAAAAGATGGCCATCTGAGTAGGGGGCAAGGAAAATGTTCAAGTTCCAACCACAACTGGAGTGAGGCTGATCAAAGGGTACAAGGCAGGTACCTGAAATTGTAGGTGGAGCACCAGCAAACTTTAAGTACTCTAAGAGTACCGACGGCTCCGGCGCTAGCGGTCTGCTGCCTGCCTTTGTATCAGATAAAAGCCCCCATCTTCCCCTCCATCTCATCTTTGCTCTTCCAACCTTGGAAGGTTTCCATCCCATTTTCATCGAATACTATTCAACATCGGTGTCGGCTTCATTATGTCCGTCACTAATGTTCTGATGCGTCGGGGCACCGAGCTTGTGGCCACTCATATGCAGTCATCGGGTAAGCCTGAGCAGCAGCAGCAGCCAAATGGAGGCTTGGTGGCTCTGTTTTCTATCACTGCCGTCTTGTTTTGTTTTGCTTTCTGGGCTGTAAGTGATACAATTATCCAGATATAATCTCATGGTACTAACACCCGACAGGTTGAGTATACCTACGGAATGGTGGTCGCTACTCTGGCTGTAGTTGAAGATACCAACCCCGATATCTACGTGCGCATTAGCCCCAGTCCTGATCCCACAAAGCCGACCAACGAGGAAGATCCTGAGCTGGTTGCTCCTACTCCCCTCAAGCCTATCACCAGCAAGCTGCGCACCACTGTGAAGCACCTGCGCTCCCGTGCTGGCTACTGGTCTCGCTTCCGTGGAATGACCATGTTCGTGGGCTACACCGTCGTCCGTGGATTTCTGTCATCTTTAATCCCTGTTCCTACCACTTCATATCTGGGCCAGTTTATTGTTCAGTCTATTCTGAGCGTTCTCCTGGCTACTTGGCAGATGGCCTGGGTGCACATCGTCATCTCTGAGCCCTCCCCAAAGAGCGCCTACCAGCGTATCCCCAGCTATAAGACCTGGATTAAAATTGCCCCAGCTGCTGCTCTCCAGGATATTCTCACTGCTGCTGCTTTCTTCATCCCCATGGCCATTGCCAAGTTTGCTGGCTGGCTCGATGTTGCCGGTGATCAGGATGTCCCACCTATGGTGGCCATCTACCGTTTTATGGGCGCCGGTGTGATTCCTGCTCTTCTGGCATTCCTGATCTCTATGCCTGCTCGTGTCATCTTTGTCCGGGTGGCTGCCTCTATGCTTCCTGAAGAGGATGAGACTATTGTACCATTTGATCGCTCTTTCGGGGGTAAAGTCAGCCCTGCCATCACCGGTGGCAGCGGCAAGATCGGCCTCATGGATGCATGGACTACCTTTGACTGGGCTGCCCGTGTCCGCTTCGCCAAGGTTATTGGCAAAACATTTGCCATGGAGGTGGCGCTTGGTATCTTCGCCGCTATGGTACTTGGTGCTCAGGTCTTTTGGATGTTCAAGACCGCCAAGCCCGTCGACTCAGATGCTCCTGGGTTCCAAATAAGCTGGGAGTAAAAGAACCAATGAGATCCGATGTATCTCAGATGGTAGATCGCGAAGAATGCTCTGGATGTGTGTGTAATTGATGCCTTTGCTATATCTATATCACAGGGAGATATTGAAATGTTTGCGCTTTGCCCCATACGATAGTCTAACTTGCTTATGAACTACGAGATTCAAACATCATGACATTCCTAAGGTCCTCAAATCAGGTCTGCACCTCCAGCCTTGGAGATAGTAGCTGATTACGTGCCCATGGTGAATACCGCCTTCCCATCTTGGCCATTTAAACCCCGCTTTAGTTTTTACCGCCTTCATTTCTTTTTGCGCCCCTCACCTTCTCCTCACCTCCTCTTTGTCCTCCTTTTGACATTGAAATCGGCGTCGGATATCGACCGAATTCCCCATCTCTGTCTCTTTCCTTTCTCTTCCCTGACTATAAACATGGCGACTTCACCTGCCGGGCGCATGCTGTCCCGCCAACTGCAGCAGATGCAGTCCGATAAGGACATCCCCGGAATCAGTTGCGGCTTGGTCGATAACAACGTTTTCGAATGGGAGGTTATGCTCATGATATCAGATGATGTGAAACTGTATGGAGGTATGTGATGATTGTGTTGTATCGGGATTTATCGTCAAATTCCGGGGCTGGTGCTGCGGTGCTGTGGCAAACACAACGCCGCCTAGGGATATACTTTCTCCTGCCGCGAGGGTGTCGAAGAATACTGACAAGTTTGCTTGCATAGGTGGTTTCTTCCGGGCCCGTCTCTCTTTCCCATCAGAATACCCTCACCGGCCGCCAAAGATGAAGTTTGAATCCCCCATCTTCCATCCGAATAGTATGTGGTTCCCGTTGGATATTTTTTTCACAGACAATTCACTCACAATTACTGCGATTTGATAGTTTACGAGAATGGCGACGTCTGCATTTCCATCCTGCACCCACCCGAGGAGGACAAATACGGATATGAGTCGGCTTCGGAACGCTGGTCTCCTGTGCAAACCCCCGAGACGATCCTGCTGTCCGTCATTTCTATGCTTTCCAGCCCGAACGATGAAAGCCCGGCGAATGTGGAGGCTGCACGGCTATGGCGTGAGGACCCTGCGGAATTTAAGAAGCGTGTCCGTCGGTGTGTCCGTCTTACATTGGATGACTAAAACACGGTTTAGGTAATTATTCATGGCAATTTAAGAGGGCGGGTTATGATCTGATTTAACATGGGGTTCCCGGGGTTCTTTTTTTTCTCCCCCTTTCTTGTTCAATGTACCGCGGTAAGCGGTGGTGCTCTTCTTTATTGCATACAGCGAGCAATGCTTTGCCATGCTCTCGATCTCTGGTTCCTTTGTGGTGCATTTCTTTGCGGTTTTCATGAGAGCTGGAGTTTTTACCATCTTTGTTTCACTGTTTTGGGCTCAAATCTATTTACGAGGAAACTCCTGGATATTTGACGTAAATTGGGCACAAATGTAAAGTGTCAATTGATTCGATATTACACCCTGATTAAGTAGAACGTATTGTTCCCGGCATAGACAAACATGCTGGAAGAAATGAATCTCTTAAAACAACGCCAAAACGCAAAATCACAAAAAAACAAAGCGTTTTATGCGCGGTTCTTGGGCGCGAAGCGCAGCGATGGAAGGAAGACTCCGGGATGGAAGATGGTGAAGGCCAGGCAGGCCAGAGCAATCATCCTAATGACATGTCAGCTATGATGTCCCCCAGAGCTTTCAAAGGAACCAAGAGACCACTTACATTCCATCCAAGACAAGGAACTCATTCTCCTTCTGCATCAGCGGGTTTCCCCAGCCGCCAGCCATCTCCGGGATACTAGATATCGATGTTAGTAAAGTGCTTAGTTTGGACTCAGATTGGCTCTTACCGATAAATGCACCGAATCAAGACTGTGAAATAGGCAAAGACCTCGGTGCCCACGACGAACGGCATCCACTTGGGAACAATTGGTGAAACATCGAGGTTCTTCTCTCCCGAAAACCCATCACCGCGCTTGAAAACCCTCCAGAAGAAGAGGACAGCAAAGAATCCACATACAGTCATTGTCGCAACCTGGAAGGCGATACCGGCGATGATAATGTTGTCGCCTGCTTTGAGCAGTTCAAAGTTCGTATTTCCAGCAGCTGCAGCGACGCCACCTCCTGCAGCCTGCAAAACGAGAGATCCGATGTCGCATCCGATGAAGATCCAGGTGAAAAGGCGCGGCTTTAAGATTGAGTGTTCGGCTCCCAAGCTCAGAATGATATGTTTCAATGTCAGGTAGACACCTGCCGCGACAAAGGTCGGCGCGAGCACCAGACACACGATCTGTAGCTTGAATGCAGGTCCGGACCATGGGTTGTCATGCATGAGAACTCTGCCAATGTACCCGGCCATTTCCATAAATGTGCCAATGAGGAGAGCCGTCAAGAATGTCCATGTTCTGTAGTAGACGCCGAGACCGGTTTGGCATATTCCGAGCAAGCCAAAGAAGACGACGAAGAAGATGTTACCGCCGAAATTGGGGTAATAACCGTAAGTTGTGAGTTCAACGGGACATAGTGGGCCTACTTCGGTGCAAGTAGCGTAGCTCGCCATGTTAGGGTGAGATATGTGTAAACGAAAAGGAAAGGAAGACGGAACAGAGGAAGGAGAGAAAGAGAAAGAGGCGAGTGAGAGAGTGTAAGTAAACCCCAGGAGTGAGATGACAAGAGGACAAGATCAAAAGAAAAAGAAGCGCCTAGAGTCTCACGGAGAAATCCCAGGAGAATTTGATATCAAATCATTAAATTATCAACGGGCAGGACTACGCCAAGGGACCGCAGCAACGACCGTTCCAGCAGGTGGAGCCCTAAATTGGATTAGACAGGATGAAACTGACCCAAAATGAATTACTATTGGCTGTCCACTGCTGTCGCTCTCGTTCGTTATCGTTCTCGTTCTCGTTTTCTCCACGTCGCTTACATCGGATCCACTTGTTTTCTATAAGGCGTTTTGGTCCTGTCGGAGAATTGTTGCTTTTGGCCCGAGATCTTTTTGTCCGAGATCCTTTTTTTTCTTTCTTTCTAGAATCTATAAAATCTAGATATAATGTCGATCGGGATCGATTTCATAGTTTCAAATCTTCTTTAGGGCTCTATTGACACATGTGATCATGTAATGATGCCTGAGTGTATATTGACTGACGTGGAGGCGAAGCGACCACGGCTGTTTCAAGCGTCATTTTCAAATGAGAATAATCCGACAAAAAAGTAGAACGCAGACATTATAAAAAAAGACAAAACCATACAGAAGAGGGAAAACAGGACAAGTTGCGAATAGTTTTTTTTTTATAGTTCCAGTGCACGTGATCCTTTCGTATTATCTTCTTCTCTTCCGCATCTCAAAGGATCCGAGCCAACCGATTATATGGACTCTCGAGTACCGAGGTTTCCCAGATGCCTCCTCGCAGAGCGCATACAAAATCTCGCCAAGGCTGCGACCAGTGCAAGAGACGTCGCGTCAAGGTTAGTTTTGGTTTGGGATGGCCCCATAGATTGATCCAGGCTCCATCAAGACAAGACTAACGACCGCAGTGTGACGAAAAGGGGCCACCGTGCTCCAATTGTATTTCGCGGGAACTTTCATGCACATATTTTAGAGCGCCGCCTCGGCCCCATTCACAAACCAGCCAGACCCCGGCCCCGTTGGCTATTATAGACCCAAGTCCCCCGCGGCATAGGATCTCTAGCCTAGCAGCTTCCGTTTCTCCAACCACTTCAGGGGTGCGAGATCTGGAGCTTATGCATAAGTTTTCTACCGAAACTTTTAGAAGTCTTTGCTCTTCCAATTCGGAGCATCATGCCTGGCAAATTGCCATTCCTCGCCTGGCTCTTCAGTATGACTTTTTAATGAATGGCATTTTGGCCCTGGGGGCTCTTCATATTGCCGCCACCATTGAGCCACCGGCATCGCTGGTGTACATTGACGTCGCACTTCAATATCACAATCTCACATTTGCACCATATCGCGCAGCTGTTGACAGCATCAACCCACTGAACTGCGAGGCTGCGCTGGCGCAGTCCATTATCACCACCGTTATAGGCATTGCTCTACCAAGAGTCACTGCTGCCCGCGGGGAAAGTTCAAGCATAACAGAGAATATTGTCGTCGTATTTGAACTCTTGCAAGGCGTGAGAAAAATCCACCGAATTGGTGAATCTTGGATGAAACTAGAGCTCTTTCGTCGAAGAAACTATTGGGATGCTGGATCAGCGGGTCTAGATAGCGACACGCGGGCTGCCCTGGACCGACTCGGTACTTTAAATGATGAGACCCTCGCCGGTATCTACCCCGATCAGCATCAGGTCAACAAAAATGCTATTGTCTACATGCGGCACTTCTCAACCAGAGTCGCCGATTCTGTTGACCCTGCCAACGTTCTGGCGTGGCTCGCTATGATCGACAAGGAATTCGTGGACAATGTGCGACGCCGACAACCTTTAGCATTGTTGATCCTCATGCACTGGGGTGTGTTGCTTGGGGAACTTGATGGTCAGCATTGGTGGGCTCGGGATTCGGGGCGGGCATTGGTCTCTGAATTATTGGATACACTGCATCCCGAAGATATTGAATGGGCTAACGCTGTGGCTTGGCCACAGAAAAAGATGGGACTCTGATGTACTATACCTGCTTAGAATTATATAAGGAAACAAACAATCGCCGTTTAGGTAGAACCCCTTGCCCTTCCTAAGCCTCATTCGAAACTGAAGGGGAGAAGCAGCGTCGAAAAGCGAGATGTAGCTCCAGCAAAAATTAGCACAGTCACCGACTGAGGGAAATAGATAAAGAATGAAGAGCGACTAAAAGTGAATTTATTTTTGTTTACAACTGATTAATTATGCTGGGGGTGTAATGTAGACGCTAAAGCTTGACATCGGGCCGCTACCTACCTAGGTACATATGTACATACATAATGTAGGCAGGTAGTGCCTGACTACAATTTAACCGCTAGGCCAAAATATCGAAACCGTCCAACTGCCGCTGCAGCGGTACATATATTAGCCCCAATATTCCGCTACGGATCATACTCTGACTCATCAACACCTGGGCTAGGATGTGAGACAGCACCGACACGTGCATCTGGGGGCTGAGATGAAGAAGTATCAGTTTGCTGAAGGAGTTCACGGAGGCAGCGATGTTTGAGATGTAGATCCTATGAGACAAAGGCACATTTTCGGTTAATTAAAAAAAAAAAAAAAAAAAGAAAAAGAAGGATTTTCAAATTCACCCATGTCCCCTTCATTTGACCTAAATTAAGAGTTAGGGGGCCAACAATAGCATTGAGGGGAATGGGAAGTCGACATCGCTGCGGGAAGCCGATGAGGCCAACGGGGTCATATAATACCCCTGGTCTAGAATTTTTGACTTAATATAATTAACAGATCTCCAAAGGGTTTCGACCAATTAGACAAGTTAACGGTTGGGAATTGAGGAGAGAGACATGAGGGGAAAGTCTAGCGGCCCCCATGAGCTGTTTACCAAAAGTACCCTGTGCATATATGTGCATATATAGTGATTGCCGGGGTCTCCAACGTGAGGCTACATTACTTGATTACTTGCTTACCCAGGTACGCCTGGTACCTAAGCATGCGTCATTTGCTTATTGAATAAATTAAACAGAACGTTAGACCAATTCTAATTGGTCAAAATCATCGAGTATTCGTCACTTCCAAGGTTCCTTGTTTATGTGTTGTATTAGTACGGAGAACTCCGTATCTAGGTACTTCTTACATCGTGAGATTGTGGGATCTTTTATGCACGAGCTCAGCAAATCCGAGTGCTTGGTACAGGCTAGGTTCACAATCCTTCCAAGCTGATTAGATATTTAGTGCACACTGAACACCCCGACTATGAGACACGTCAACACGATTACTGTTATCCTGTGTTCCTATTTAATCTAACCATGGGAATGCAAGACTCGCAGCGAACGGGGAACTCGAAATTGTTTATCAATATTGAAGACGTGCGCAAGAATAGTCTCGACACCCATGTTTATCCATCCCAGCAAGCAGCATACATTCACTTCCTACTGCCAATCAGGTCATGCCATCGTGTTGGAGTTCAGATCTCGATAATCCCATTTTCCCTACGTGGATTTCAGGGACAAACCTTTCACTTTGCACAAGGGGCCTTTACACGCTGTTGTGACCAGATTCGAGACGGTGATATCATTTTACCAATCAGTGATGTGGCAGAGGCTATATATAAAACTTCTGTTCCCTGGCACAAATGGAATTTAAGGGCACCAGGCTTCTGGTAAAGCTTCCCGAAGCAGATAATACAGGTGTCATTTGCATGTGAAACTGATCAAAAGTCTATATACAGGAGCGAGCTTCATCCCACCTCTCGCCCGTACTCTCGAGTTGATATATGCATGGACAGTGCAAGTAAGCGACTGGAGCTGCTGATGACGCAAACAAAGGCCTTAGAACTTGCCGCGTCGACACATAACTTGCTTTTTATCGACGAAAGTGACGTGCAGCCGTCAACCACCAGCTCATATTCGCATACCAGGGCCAGCTCTCGCGACACGTCCGATTTGGCGTCTTCTGAAATACAGCACCCCTTGAAGAGAAAACGGAAGGACGAGCCTAGCCTTTCTGTTGAGCCGGTGACTGCAACAGCGAATGCTCTTCTGGAGCAACTTAGCTCTACAAGCGTCCCCGACGACGAAGTCTCGTCCTATATTGCGCTGACCAATATTAGAAACCAACCCATAGCTCCACGTGGCGAGAACGTCTCCCGGGCGTGGGCGATGTGTGTAAACTTTGCCCGCCGTTCGAGTCAAAAAATCAAATATGGCCGTTTTCTTCGTTTCCTGTCACTTTGCTTCTTCTTGATATGGGAGAAGTACTCCGACAAACAGGGAAAAAGTGCGGCTCGCGAGGTAAGCTCGGAAAATCCCGGTTTCCAGCTAAATACAGAAGCTTGGATTCAACGCTCTGTTTCTGGTAGCGAATTTGGCTGAGAGGTCGTAGGTAAATGCTAAAATGCGAGAGGCCGGCTTCAGTGGCCACTCGAGAGGGCTCAAGACAATGCGTGATGAGACAACTCTGATCAATAGGATGGTTGCTTCTATCCAGGAGGCCTGTGGCTCTAAACAGGCTGGTACTCTATACCACGTTGTATTTGGTAAGTCTGCACACCCTCCTTTGACACATCGAGCTGACGTATTGCGCGATAGAACCTTCGAACTATCAGCTTATCCGAACGATCAACCGGTTAGGCAACGAGAAGAAGTCGAGTATCCTAGAGTACATGTGCCAGAATGTTCAGCTTGAGTCTCTTTCATCCTACCACACGTCAACCACATGCGTACAAAGCATTATCCAGCAATACCTTCCTAATTTGTCGTGAGTCGCGGCTCAGTCGGATATCTTTCTATAATCTCTAACAAAATATGACACAGGACCGACGCAATTAGCAAAGCAATTGGATACCAACCCATTGGTAAGACTCGCCTCATGGACATAGAAGGTCCTACCAGGTCCCAGAACAGCGTGTATGGTAAGAGGCCCATTTACCCCGTTCAATCTTCATATAAAAATGCACGGAATCGGCTGATTACTGAGCACTTCCAACAGGCGCCAATTCCCAGTGCTTAGAGGACAGCCGGCCATTTGCACTGCGAAACGGCCCGACCACCGACGGCGATACCCTGTTCGGCGGATTCAAGCCTCATATGTTAGATGCAGATAGCACTGGGGGTATCACATGCGAATTGGACATGCTGCAAAGCGATGGGAGTCCATCCACCTTGTTCCCTACCGATATGGATGGCTTGGAATTTGGATTTCCGTTTGACATGGACATGGACATGGGCGACATGGGTGGGGACATGAATGGTCTCACGGAAGCTGAACACATTGGCTTTATCCCGTCCTGATAAAAAGCACAAGGAGAGATATCATAGATATCTCCTAATGTGGAATGGGGGTGTCAAAGGTATGAAGGATACACATAAAGTTAGAATAGCGGAGGGTGATAGATCCTGAATATATATATTGGCACAAAGAATGATACTAGATGGTCAAATGATTTGCATATGAATTTGGAACAGAACTAAACTAAAGCAATTCCAGTAAAAGCTCGACCCTCTTCGAACAACAGTCTGGTTTTCTCGCTCCCATCCAGATTGCACCTACAAATCGACCCCCCCAAATCTGCCACATACACGTGCTGATTTTGCTCATCAATTTTCAGACCGATAGCCTCATGGAACTTCCTTGCGAGGATCTGATAATTGAGCAAAGGTGTGTTATCAACCTCCAAGACCTGCCCATTATGGGCAAACCGAAGCCGATTCAGTGTATTCCCAAACGGCATCTCTCCCCTATCAGTCCAATATAGGCTCCTCGACTCTTCATGAAATTCAAGGTCAATAGGCTCGGCAAGGTCTTTGAGAAGGCAGACCTTGTCTGATCTGGTGCCAGGAGTTTCGCCAGACAGTATGTCTATGCTTGCGGTAAAAATGCGACCTTGCCAGCCTTTAGGTCCACCTTTCTGCGTCCAGAAGATCCTGCCTAAGCTGCGCGACAAGGTGATTCCAACACACCAGTTTGTCGCGTCTCGGTCATTACCATCTGACATGTTCATGGTCGTAATGACCTTCTCGAGCTTGCTGCCGTCCAGGCCGCAGCGCCAAATACAGAGGCCCTCACGGTCTGCAAAGTATAGCTTTCCACCAACCGAGTCAAGCGCTATTTGCTTCGGAGTATTGATTCGACCCTTGTCGATGAGTGATCTCACATCACTACCATCCAAGTTGGCAGAGTATATCATGCCGTCGTTCTGACCAGGATAGCCCATGCATGTCCAGAACATCTGCTCTTTTTCTTTGAGGACAACAATGCCATCCGGAAGGTATTGCTCGTCAAATATCGTCCGTATATATTGACCAGTCGAAGTATACTCTAGTACCTTCCCTTTCTCCAGCGTCTCGACTTGGCCAGACAAACCGTTGTCTAATACAAGTATTCGCGGCCCTGGGTTAGTTGGCACAACTGATGATGGATAAAACCCGCCATTGTTGCTTTTCAACCCAAGCTTGCCTTTCTCGATAAACTCTCTCTGCAGAAAGTCAACTGTATGGACAGTTGAAAGGTTTCGTTCTTCGGCAAAATTACGCTCGATCATGGCCACCGTATCGAGTCCGACGACTAGCACAGCGTTAGCGATGTGCCTTGAAAGCCCAGATTGAGAAACGAACGGTCCATAGCTACGAATGGCCTTGTGCCTGGTTTGACGATTGCCTCGAAAAAGATGTCATCTGCAGTCTTCGGATCCGCTACACCTTCTGACACAACCTTGAGCAGCTCTCGCTTGATCGCGGCCCATACTCTGTTGTGAATGAACCCCGTGGATTCCTTCTTTGCGACGTATACACTCAAGCCGGCTTCTTCCATACGTTTGTTCAGAAATGGGAAGATATTGGGTGCAGTACACCCATTGGTCATGAGCTCAACGATGCGCACATGCGGGGGCATGAAATAATGCGTATTCAAGATCCGATTCCGGGCATGTCTCGTCTTCTCCGAGATAATAGAAGATTTATATGAGGAGGAGTTTGTGGATAGTATGCAATCTGGCGTGCAAACTGACTCAAGGTCACAAAACACCTTCTGCTTGAGAGCAAGGTTCTCCGACACACATTCCACCACAAGCCAGGCGCGAGAAACAGCGTGTGTCAGATCCACGGCAGGAATGACTTGCGCAGGGATGACAGAGGCATATTGTTGATAAATCACTTTGTTCTCATCGAAGTAAGTTACCGCCTCACGACATTGTCTGACGTCGTGGTCGTAGACATAAACATTGTAACCCGCACATGCCCAACACGTCGCTGACCTCGTTAGCTAAAGTGTGAAAACGACCTTGGGAGATCTTAGTCTTACCGATTCGGCGTCCTAATACGCCAGCCCCGATGATGGCTATATGCCGATTTTTGTAATCGGATGGCTCACACCAGGGATATTGAACCATCTTTCTAAACTATTCGTTTTAACACGTAGAAGGGGAGGCAATAGACTTTGGAGAAATAAGTAAGGCATTAAATAAGTAAGTAAGATCCATGCCACTTGTCAAGAAGTCCAGTCGACTATTCCAACTAGCTAAAGTACAAAGTGGCTGCATAGAAGCATACGTATGTAAAGTCCTGTTTTTATTTTTTAGAATAGCAGCTCTGATACATTGGCTATTAACTCCAGGGCTCTCTGGATGGTGAATTATCCTACGGCAATTGGGGCCATCGCGATGCTTTTCTTTTGATATAATTGAGCTACACTTCACACTATACCTTTCGATAATTGAACAGTATTAAGGGCTAAGTTTGTATCTCATAGTAATTTCGAACATAATCTGAAATACTTGCCCAAATATAAATCGAAGTAGACTTCAAGCTTGGAGATAATATGCGATACAACCAGCTCTAAAGAGCTGATGTGGGGGAAATCGTACAGGGAAGAATTTGAATTATAGATAAAAACTGTATACATACAGAGAAGGATGGTAGATAAAGGAGAAAGAGAATGAAGATCACTTCAAACCTAGCACACAGAAGATCATGTTTATTCTTGCTCGTTCGCCAACGTAACGTATCTCAGAATAAGCAGAAGGCGTCGAAGCAAATCATCATGTAACGCGAAAGCTATAAGAACATTTGGATTGAACAAATTCGTACTAACAAATATTTCCTTTCACTCCAATCTAACTTTTATATTTTCTCTGGAATTAGCTCCCGATGACTATCGCTGAGATACAACAGCGGCCAAGGCCGCTGGCCATCGTGGGCATGTCATGCCGACTGCCGGGAGATGTAGCTTCACTAGAGGACTTTTGGGAGCTATTGACCAACTCCAGAGACGGATACAAGGAGTTTCCTGGCGATAGATTCAATTGGAAGGCATTCTACCACCCGAACGAATCCCGCAAAGACTCCATTCACGTCAACCATGGATATTTTCTCGACAGTGATGTGGCCAACTTCGACGCCCAATTTTTCAAGATGAATGCGACGGACGCAGTTTCATTTGTACGACCCCGACACACGTTGATCTGCACCCGTTGAGTAATCCAAGCTGATACAATGTAGGACCCACAAGGGCGTATCGTGCTTGAATGTGTATACGAAGCATTGGAAAACGCTGGGATCCCGAAGGAGAGTATCGCGGGGACCAAGGTCGGGGTGTTCTCAACATCCAATACATCCGACTACACGCTCGAATTGAAGGAGAGCATTTGTTCCATGCCGGCGCAGGTAGGAGTGCTCGGCCACAATTGTATGCTGTCAAATGTTGTTTCAAATGTGTTCGATCTCACCGGTCCCAGTGTCAGCGTTGACACGGCATGCTCGTCGGCATTTTATGCGCTACAGATGGCGGCGCAAAGCATCCGGTCTGGCGAAACCGATATGTGCATTGTATCCGGATGCGCGCTCAACCTGTCACCTTGGCGGTGGAATATGCTGTCCAATCTCACCATGCTCAACCCAGATGGTAGGACCCGTGCTCTGGATCCGGAAACAGACTCAGGTTATGCACGCGGCGAAGGTGCTGGTTGTATCATATTAAAGTCACTAGATTTAGCGCTGCGAGACAATGACCGAGTGCACTGCGTACTGTCACACATTGGTGTGAACCACAATGGCCACACCAATGGCTATACTATGCCGGACGCGGTGATGCAGGCCAAGCTGATGGAGGAACTGCAGGCCGACATCAATATACGACCTGACGAGTTTGGCTTTGTCGAGGCACACGCGCCGGGCACCCGAGTCGGCGATCCTATTGAGATCTCAGCAATCCACAAAGTGTTTTCAAGCGAAGCTCGCACGCAGGAAGAACCACTGCTACTCGGCTCGGTGAAGGCAAATGTGGGACATTTGGAGTCAGCGAGCGGCTTCCCATCGTTAATTAAGGCTGCGTTGATGTTGAATAAGGGTCAAGTCGTATCCAACCCTAACTTCAAGGATGAAGCTATGAACTCAGAGCTGCGCAAACTGAATATGGCGGTGAGTTTGCCCCCCGCAGACTTACTTCCGTGATGTGTCTCTCATGTACTAAGAGAGACTAGGTACCGACAACCACACAAAGTTGGCCGAAGGGCAAGCCGTATATTGCGATCAACAACTATGGGTTTGGAGGTTCCAATGCGCATTGCATTATCAAGATGGCCCCGGAATCCGATGGACTGCCGGTCCAAAACGGGACCTCTACCGATGGAGACGCCTTCTTGTTCGTTCTGTGCGCAAATGACGAGCAGGCTCTCACGCGGACTAGAGAGCAGTTTGTTGAATTCCTTGAATCGGAAGAAGCGGCCAACGTGAGTATGCGCGATTTGGCTTACACGCTGGGTCAGCGTCGATCCCTGCTTAGCTGGCGTTCTGCTCTCGTTGCAACGGAATTAGACGATTTATCCATCAGCACGGCCTCACCCCAAATCCTACAGCGACGCGTTGTTCGACCACCTAGAATTGCCTTTTCTTTCACCGGGCAGGGTGCCCAGAGTTTTGCTATGGGCCGTGAGTTGTTACAATATCCCGCCTTCGTGGAATCACTTGAAAAGTCCTCGTCCTGTGTCGAGTCGTTTGGTGCCAACTTTTCCCTCCTGGAGGAGTTATATGCATCTGAGACAACATCGCGGATAAACGATGCCGACGTCAGCCAAGCCGCATCGACAGCGGTCCAGATAGCCCTCGTGGATCTTCTACGGTCATGGGGGGTGGAGCCTGCGGCAGTGGTAGGTCACTCCAGTGGTGAAGTTGCTGCTGCATATGCCGCCGGTATTCTTTCCCTGCCAGGCGCTATGCGTATTGCCTATGCTCGTGGACAGATGGCTATCAGGATCAAGACAGTACAGCCGGACTTCAAAGGCGGCATGATGGCTGTCAGCGCCGGAATGGAGGACGTTGCTCCGCTTTTGGGCATCGTTACATCTGGAACTGTGGTAGTGGCGTGCGAGAATTCACCCAGGTCTCTCACAGTATCTGGAGAAGATATGGCGTTGGATGAGTTGGAGACTCTGCTTGAGGAGGATGGGGTGCCTCATAGACGGCTGGCCGTGGACTTCCCGTATCATTCACCTTTCCTTGAGCCATTCGTTGACCAGTATGAAGAAGATATTTGCACGACCGACACCTTCCCGACCGCGACAACTCGCAACGTTGAATTTTTCTCGGCCATGGTGGGGCGGAAGGTCGACCCAGTCGCGGTAAAGAAACCATCATACTGGGCAAGCAGTGCCAAGTTCCGGGTGCGATTCACATCTGCTATGAACGCGCTCTTGAAAAGCAAGACACCCCCCGATGCAGTGGTGGAGATTGGGCCCAATCCCACGTTGACATGGGCGACGAAAAGCATCTTGAAGGCGCTCGGGAAGCAGGCCCCAGCGGCGATGGCAACACTGCCATGTCTGCAGCATGGAGAAAACGCACGCGTGGCTATGCTGAAACTAGCCGGCTCTCTTTTCGGCCTGGGCCAACGGCTTGACATGGAACAGGTCAATTTCGGTCATTGGAAAGATCACGGTTCTCGTCCACGCCTGGTGGATGGGCTGAAACCATACGCGTGGACACGTAGCCGCTACTGGATCGAATCCAAAGTTCGAGATGATGGTTTGCTGCGACAATTTTCGCGTCACGACCTGCTTGGCCATGCGACGACACATTCGAAAGATAGCGAAATGACCTGGTCGAACAACTTCGAGGTCGACGATATGCCTTGGCTTCGTGGTCACCAGGTAGGATCATCTATTACCTTTCCACTCGCCGGTTATGTGTGCGCTGCGTTGGAGGCCAGCAAACAGTGCGCCATCGCCCATAGTGGTAGCGACGATGTTATTGCAGGTTTCACAGTGCGCGATATGCGCATGCAACACAACCTTGTGTTCGAGGAAGGAGTGCGCGTGGAGCTGGTCATCAAACTTCGTGCTATAACTGGAAGCGATTTCGACGAATTCGAGCTCTCGACCTGGAACAAGGAACAGAAAAAATGGATATCTCACTGCAGGGCCCTTGTGAGGTGTCACTTGGAGGACGTGCCTGAGATGGGCGGGCTGGCACAGTGGGGCGACACGCGTGGAGAGCGTCACAGCCGAGTCGGCAGCCCGCTGCTTTATCAAGGATCAGCAAAGGCAGGCCCGCGTCGTACTGGCACATTCCGCAATGTACAAAACTTGTGGTATGGGAGTGGTAAGACTACGGCAGAAGTGGTAGTGTCGGACACTGAGGCTGGTATGCCTCACCACTACGAGACCACCTATGCCATTCACCCAACAACATTAGATGGCCTGCTACAGTGTGGGAGTTACATCCCTTTCCTGGACTCCTCGAATGCTCCTATTGGCAGCAAAAGCAACATTTGGGTCCCGAATGCCATCGAAGAGGTGATCATTGGCTCTGAGGTTCTCTGCAGACCAGGCCTGGTCCTGCAAACCGTGGCCTGCTCAGAGCAAGCGCCACAAAAGCTCGGGAGAACATATGCCATCGACGCTAACTTGGACAATTCCTCCAATCCACGAGTTCAAATCCGTGGTCTCCACTTAAGTGTGGAAGAGGGCCTTCCGCTCCTATGGCCTGAGCCACACTATGGATGCTATAAGGTAGAATGGCAGCCCGCTGCGCAACTTCCGGCAGATGCCACCAAATGGCACATATTGCAGGGGCCTGGGGATGATAGCGATCTAGCGAGTATCCTCAGCCACGAATTTGGCACCTCCGCCGTGCCTGTATCTCAATCACTACCTGCCGAAGCTAAGTTCTGTGTTGTATTAGACGTCGGCGAAGGCTTGCTCGGAAGTGTCGATGAGGCCTCCTTCGATAATATCAAGCACACTCTTACGACTTGTGAAGCCGTGGTCTGGGTCACACGTGGTGCCTTCCACCGCGCAACAAACCCGATAGCAGGAATGGTAGTCGGACTGCTCAGGACGATCCGCAGCGAAATGCAGGCCCCGGTCGCAACCCTGGATCTCGATCCGTCCACTTCCAGCGATGCCACGTCGCAGGCGGCCATTGTGAGGCGTATTGCTGGCCATCTTGCCGTTGCGGCGAAGAAAGCCGATCCTAACTTGGAGATGGAGTTTACGGAGAGCAGTGGCGAGCTCCTTTGTTCGCGCATTGTGCACGACAACGAGCTGGCTTGCTACACACATGCTGCCACAGGCGTCGCTCCACCTCAGGATGAAGCCTTCAAGCCCGATACTCGCGGCGTATTTGGACTGCAACGGCCGGGGCTGGCTGACTCGCTGTATCTTCAGCGAGTAGACTCAGTGCCACAGCTGGCCGATTATGAGGTGGAGATCCAGGTGGCAGCGACTGGAATTGGCGCTGAAGACGTCAAAGCCCTTCAGGGACGCGAGTGCAGTGGTACTGTGGTTCGTTGTGGTGATAAAGTCACGCGCGTGAATATGGGTGACAAAGTGTTCGGTTTGGCAAATACCTACGGCGCATTTGGGACATTTGCTTGCGCGCGTGAAACGAGTCTTGCACTTGTACCAGCCGCCATAACACTAGAAACAGCTGCAGCACTACCAGCCACCTTTGGCGCTGCTCAGCTTGCTCTCATTGAAGTCGCCCGAGTGCGGGAGGGCGACAGAGTTGCTGTTCTTGCAGCCGGGTCCGCCGTAGGTCAGGCGGCTGTGCAGATCGCGAAAGCGGCGGGCGCCTTTGTCTACGCTATCATCGATTCGCCCTCGTATCATGAGACTGTATTACCTGCTAACCCACCGCCCGACCATATTACCGGTAGCCTTAATGAGGTGCCCCCGGTGGAGGTGGTGCTCAATCCCATTCCAGGGACCAAGAATGATGTTGCCCGTGTCTCTCGGGTCCTGGCGCCCTTGGGGCGGTTTGTGCAGGTTGGCGAGCTGATGCCGGACTCTGCACCTTGTCTACATACAGGCTGCAGTGTCTCTGGCGCGTCTCTGTCTGCCGTAGCTGACAGCCTTCCCGCCCGAATGGGCGCTGCGCTGGATGCGGTAGCTGGTCTCTTTGCGAAAGACCTTGCCAGTGGCCTCTCGCCAATCAACACAGTTCGACTGGACCATTTGTCCGAAGCACTCACAAATATCTCACTCCGTGATTCCGTGAGGAAAGTGCTTGTACCCACAGAAGGTGAGATGATAAAGGTAACAATTTCTTCCTCGTGAATACAAAAGCTCGCCCTACTGACTTTTATCCAGACTACACCGGCGCGGCCTGCTTTGCCCAAACTTGACCCAGCAGCTGTATATCTGCTCGTGGGTGGTGGAGGTGGCCTTGGACGTGTCATCACTAGATGGATGGTGAATAATGGAGCCCGGAAGATTGGCCTGGTCTCCCGCAGCACATCCATGAGCTCCGAAGTGAGCGCGCTTGTAGAGGACTTGGCTGCCTTGGGAGCTGATATCTTCTTGCTGCCTTGCGATGTTACAGATAAGCAGCAGTTGCAACAAGTGGTTGACCGGTGTACTATCGAAAAGGGGTTCGTCAAAGGCGTCATCAACGCCGCAATGGTCTTCAAGGTATATACAGCTTGTTCAGATGTAACTCCCGATCGTACCAATTCTAACCAATTTAAAGGGGGGTGTCTTCAGCTCGGTATCTCAAAAGGATTTCAATGCTGTGATTCAACCAAAGGTTTATGGTACATGGAACCTTCACCACGCCCTCAGTAACGCGCCTCTTGACTTCTTTGTGCTCATTTCATCGGTTGCTGGTGTGATGGGCACGCCTGGGCACTCGTCATATGCAGCCGCTAACACGTTTTTGGATTCTTTCGCAAAGTACCGCATACAGCAGGGTCTCCCAGCTACTGCACTTGCTCTGACGGCTGTGGTGGATGCTGGTTACATGGCTGAAAACGCCGAGAATTTGCAGAAGTTGAAGTATGTCGACGAATATGAGGGAGAAATACTTACTACTCAAGATGTACTTGCTCTCCTCTCTGCCGCCATCTCCGGGGTTACTGGTTCATCCTGTGATGGTTTCTCAATAACCGGGGCAGGATTTGGCGCAGCTCGCAAGCTGCCACCCTACGCAAAAGATCCTCGGTTCTCTGCTTTGGTGATGCGCCATGCCAAAGATCAAGGGGCAAATCCGAAATCGACTACTCTTTCCAGCGATACTTCGCTGTCTCATATACTTGACCAGACCGACGACAAGGCCGAAGCGACCCGCGTCCTCCTAAACGCTGTCCGAAACAAAGTGGCCGAGCTGCAGCTCATGCCTGTATCGGACATTCTCGACGACCAAACCATCGTCTCGCTCGGGCTCGACAGCCTAACAGCCATGGAACTTTACTCCTGGATTGGGCGGGTTTTCCGTCTGAAATTCCGGGTTCAGGAATACGCCAAACTGGATACTCTGGAGAAGATTGTAGATAGTGTCATGTCCAAAAGGGAAGCCGCTGATGCTGCAGCTTGATGGCATTCCCTCTACTCCAAATAGTACTTACTAAAGCTTACATACTACCTATATATATATCGTTAAAAATCTGTTACTCTTCTAAGACCCTCAGCACATAAGGACGTGCCTACTCATCCACGTAGATTTCTAAAACATCCCCAAACCATCAAGATCTGCGATCACTGCAATTGTAGGCATTTGGTCGAATGGCGATTTTCAACACGGAAAGGTCAACAGAATGTTTGAAAATGTGAGTACAAGGCCAATATCCCAACATTACTTGAGATCCTTGATTGTCCTTGGAAGGTTACAATATGTTACAAAGCACACAGCTATACATACATACCTAGGTAGGTATGTATGTAGATTGAGTCTCGACAACTCCTTTTTAACTGCTGCACCTGCCTTTTCCCGTTTTCATCTATCTCTTCTTCACATCGATTCAAACCATCTGATTCTAGCCTACTCATCACCATGGCTTCTTTTCCAACAATATTCTCGCCTGTCCTTGTTTCTATGAGACCCTTTCTTTCGTCCAAGGCTTTTCTAATTCCAGCTTGTGTTTTGGGTATCTGGAAGTTGCTGCATCGCATCAATTTACACCTCTCTACCCGGAGTTTGAACAACTTCCAGACCGACAAGTCGTGGGACTGGACAAAGGAGATTGTCCTCATAACTGGCGGCTCCAATGGAATTGGTGCTGAGATTGTGCGCAGGCTTTCAGACCGTGGAGTAGCGGTAGTCATTTGGGATATTGCTTCACCTCCGGCTGAGCTACTCGGTGAGTGCAGGTCAAGTATGCATTGACATATCTAGAGCATGTTTTGACGCCTACATAGAAAGATCCTCAGTGCAATACTATCATGTCGATGTGACATCGGAGGAGTCAATCCTATCAGCCGCTCGGCAAGTCCGAGCGGACTTGGGTGATCCTTCCATTCTGATCAACAATGCGGGCATAGCGATAGCAGAAAACATTGTCGAGGAAAATATACAGCACCGAAAGCTGCAATTCGAAATCAATGTGTTCGCCCAAATGCGACTCGTTCAAGAATTTCTTCCTGCAATGGTCAAGCGAAACCATGGTCACATCGTGACCATGGCAAGCGCATCGAGCTTCATCTCCACTACACAGCTTGTCACCTATGCCAGTACCAAAGCAGCCATTATGGCCTTTCACGAAGGTGTCGCTCAGGAATTACGTATGCGTTACAATGCGCGGCGGGTCAGAACAACGTAAATGACCGTTACTATCCCCAACCCTGTCTAGCAGAGGCTAACGACTTCTTTACCCTACAGCATCGTCTTTCCTCATTATGTCCGCACTGATATGGTCAAGAAGCTTACCACATTGCACGACTTTCCGGAGCTCCTTCTCGAGCCCGAGTATGTGGCTGACCAAGTGGTGAAGCAAGTATTGAGTGGCGATGCTGGCAGACTCATTTTGCCCCCAAGCAACTCTTGGTTAACGTACCTACGGGCTTTGCCACCGTGGTACATGTATCGTATCCACTCGATGGACCCTGATGTGTACAAACCACGCGCGTAGATGACCGTTGTACTCCGCATGTGGCTTTTGGTATCCGAGAGGGAAGGTTACATATATTATAGCATATCTCTGCGTGAGCGATAGTCAAATTTCCGAGAGGGATCTATGAGTGTATTAGATTATTTTCCATAAAAATCGAAGTCAAATACAATGCATTTCAAATTGCGTACATAAATTGTCAAAGGTACACACATCCCCAACTTATGGCCATAAATCAGCTCGTAAGAGCCGGTCTCCCCATTCAGAATTGTCTCACAAGCAACAAACCCTCCTATTTTATTTTGTCAATATGAATATGTAAAAGCAAGAATCGCAATTTTCCTTTTCTTCAATTCTACTGTTCTACAATGAACGTACTGGAAGGAAAGGTCGCGATTGTCACTGGTGCCTCACGCGGCATTGGGGCAGCGATCGCGCTCGATCTCGCTAAACAAGGCGCCAAGGGATATCAGTCCATCCTAAACTCCCAAGGTCACATATGCTAACGGCCAACACAGATTGCAATCACATTTGTATCGACTACAAGTGAACCGGCAGCTCAGGAAATTGTGGCTCAAGTCAATGACCTCGGAAATGGGGCAGGCGCCATCAAGATTCAGGTCGATATCGCACATGCCGATGCGCCGCAGATCATTGTCGACCAAACCCTAGCAGCATTTGGTCCAGGAATTGACATCCTCGTCAACAATGCGGGTACGAGCGTTCGGAAACCATTCCTCGAAACAACCGTGGAAGACTTCGACCGAGGCATCAATGTCAATTTACGAGGCGCGTTCTTCCTCTCGCAAGCCGTCGTATCCCATCTTCGTCGCCCCGGTCGAATTATAAACATCAGTTCCATCGTTTCTCGTACTGGAGGACCTTTGTACGGAGTCTACACTGCATCCAAAGCCGGATTGGAAGCCTTCACTCGATCTCTCGCTGCGGTCATCGGTCCCTATGGCCACAGCGTGAATGCCGTTCTGCCAGGTTTGACAGACACAGACATGTTGCAGGACATTACGGAGGATGAGGAGTCCGCCAACTTTCACCGGGGAGTAGCCGCTGCGACTCCAATGGAGGGACGGGTCGCGTCTCCAGCAGAAATCGCTCGCCTCGTCTCATTCCTTGCCGGTCCACAAAGCCAATGGGTAACAGGGCAGTCTATTAGTGCTACTGGGGGTCTCCTGATGCTGTAGATGCGGCAAAGCACAGAATTTGGTCGGACAGCGGATAACATAATTCTACTTAAACGCTGAGACATCTGAGATTTCTAGGGTCGGAGCTAGGTGACGAGACAAAAGACCTTTTTGACGTAGAATCTCTGAATTGCCATGCAGGGAATATATGCGTCTTCTATTTACAAAAAACTTATGCTGTTTTCTTGCCCGCCATTACTAACATTCTTGCACAGATTTGTTCTATTTCTGGCGACTGCATAGGAATTCGGTGATCTCCATCCCATTCCAGTAGACTTTTTGACTCTTCCGAACAGTATATGTCGTGAAGTCTCCTCTGCGAAGGGGCCCATTCGTCTTGAATGCCTATGACGTGAAGTGTTGGCCTATCGATGGCTAATTTTCCGGTGGGATCCAGCTTGTCCAACTCTTTGTGAGAAAGATCTAATTCGGTCGGACTCTGCAATGGTAGATCGCCAATGTCAGGCGAGAGTGCAACGAGCGGCGCGGGTCCGGAGAACAATACTGCGAACTGCCAGTGTTGACTCCAAAGCATGGAATCCAAATCCCCTTCGTATCCCCCCGGTTTTTCGCCCTTTATTTGAGATTCCTGGCGTCTCTGAGACTCGAATAGGATGGAGGCGCTTAGCCTTGCCCCTTGACTGAAGCCCAAAAGACCAACCCATGGTCCACATCCACCAGATTCATCGTCTCCAGCCATTGCATCTTCGAGGCATCTTCTTATCGCTTCTATGTGGTACTTTGGCTTGAGTACCCGATGTGAGGGTGACCATCGAAACCATCGTCGAAAGGGATCCGCGCCTCCATAGACGGGTAGCATTCCTGGCCCGGCTTCGCAGAAGAAAGGACCATTGGCGAAGACGAAACGAAAGGACAAGGACAACCTATCGCGTAAAACTCGAGTCTGGAGAAACAACACATCCGCGTTCGAGCCAACCCCTAGATTATTGTTAGATGAAAAGCTACTACGAAGTACAAAGTTGAACCGTATATTGAATGACATACCATGAAGGCAGAGGATTCGAGGTAGCTGGAGTTCAGCCATGGAGCATAAAAGGTTATCTCTCACGATTGGCGTTATTGCCAGGGAACAATCTATCTTTAAATATGATTCCCGAAGGCTCATCAATTGCTTTGATTCAATACATAGTATATCTTCTCTCAAATCTGAAACAGTGACGTGTCGTGTCACAGGCTAGTTATGGCCTGATATTTTGAAGGATTCATGTATATGACATAGAAAACGGTACAACGGTCTTTGGTCCTGTTGGCCCTTAGCTAAATATCCATAGCACATAGAGGCCTATAATACCCCTTATTTCTCAAGGGACTATTATATGTATTCGGATCATTATAAGCCGAATATAACTAGTGGTAAAAATAAAGGTATCCGCCTTCCAAGGTTGTTACAGTATCTTAGAGATATAGAATGCAGGAAAATATATAATTGATACAAGTAAAAATTCAAAGAATCAGACAAGAAGCCGCTAATCTATGATTCCATACAGGCGTAATCGTAGGTTTATAGTTGGAGGGTCTATGCAATGTTCTGCTTGTTCTCGGGCGGACTTTGTATAGACACATATATGTACCCAACTTATATTAGGTATGACAATCTGGTTTGATTAATACAAGAATAGTCACGTATGCGGCCGTAGGCTGATCTTCTTAGGTAGTCTTCCCCGATAGTCTTGTTGGATATCTGGTTATATAGATATTCTCCTTGGCTTGTTGAGTAGACAAAAAGGCCGAGAAAGGCCAAAAAAGGCTTGATTTGTGAACGGTATTTTCTATGTATAACCTTTGGTATAGCTTTTATACAGTTTTTGTACAGGTGAGGCTATAATGGAAGGTCCTAAGAGATATAAGAGCTATGTGACTGTAACTTTTGTAACAAAAACTGAGAGCCTAGTGGGATCCCTGTCACTTGGCAGATGGGGCGACAGATCACTGCCCAGGTGATCATCAAATGTTCGGTCATTTCTGGATTCTTTGACTCTTCATTATGTTCATCTTCCATCACCCTTTGACTCTGACTCTTTCAGTATGGCAAGCATATCGGAGCAGGAAATACTCACCCAGCAAATTGCAACCCCCATAATCAAGATTAATTATCTTCAACTCTTCCGATATGCGACCAAGAAAGATTGGTTCATTATCGGTGTATCCTTTCTTGCTGCGATCATCGCCGGGGCAATCACAACAATGCCCGCCCTGTTAACAGGCTTATTGATTGGCAGCATACAAGCCAGCTGGTCTGGTGGTTCATCCCAGGACACGTCCAATAGCGAATTGACGCGCTTCACAATTTACTTCGTATATCTTTTTCTGGGCGAAATAGTCTCATGCTACATTGCGAATATCGGATTCATCCGCACTGGCATCATATTATCGAGTCGGATCAGAGAACGGTACTTGGCCGCGCTTCTGAGTCAAAATATTGCCTTCTTCGACAACATTGGAGCCGGAGAAATATCCACTCATATCACGGCCGACGCAAATCTGATTCGAGATGGTATTTCAGAGAAAGTCAGCGTGGCCGTGCAGTGCTCCGCATCTGTTGTCGCGGCTTTTGTCATAAGTTTCATGCGAGATTGGAGGTTGACCCTCATCCTGGCATCCAGCCTCATATGCATCGCTCTGGTGTTTGCTGCTGCTGGGATAATGCTCACAAAGTATCGCCAGCAATGGTTGGGAGAGACCGCAGAATCTGGTACCATTGTCGAGGAGGTCTTTTCATCCATCAGAACGGTCGTGGGGCTCAATGCGCAATCTGAGCTTGTGGCTCGATACGATGGCTGTCTAGCTAAAGCTGAACGCTTTGCAAATAATGCCAGACTCATATCTGGCGCCCTGCTCGGTGCTGTCTTTGCCGTTATTTACCTGGCCATCGGTTTAGGGTTCTGGATGGGTTCACGCTTCCTAGTAGCGGGCACATCATCGTACGTCGATATTTTGACAATTATCCTCGCGACAGTGACCGGTATCGCCTGCCTCGGCGGCATCGTCCCTCCACTTCAAGTATTTACTATTGCCACGGCTGCTGGATCAAGACTGTACAGCACCATTGATCGAAAGCCTCCAGGGACCGCCAATCGGTTTTCTGAAGGAAGGCTAGACAGCGTGCTTGGTCATATTGAGTTGCAAAATGTGAGACACATTTACCCTTCAAGACCAGACATCGTTGTTTTGGACAACTTGAGCTTGGATATTGAGCCAGGAAAAACGACAGCCATTGTGGGACCGTCTGGATCCGGAAAAAGTACTATAATCGAACTTCTCGAGCGTTTCTATGACCCTGTTTCCGGCAATATTCTCTTGGACGGTCACAATCTCTCAGAGTTGAGCCCAAATTGGTTGAGACAGCAAATCTCGCTGGTCCAACAGTCACCCACATTGTTTGCTACGACTATCTTCGAGAACATCCGGTATGGCCTGGTGGGAACGCCCGATGAAAATGCATCCAAGGAAGATATCGAGATTATTGTTTACGGTGCCACTCGCCTCGCGAATGCCCACGACTTTATCTCCAAGTTACCTGACGGCTACGATACCCTTGTCGGCGAGGCCGGCGTGTTGCTTTCCGGTGGCCAGAAACAGCGCATTGCCATTGCTCGCGCCCTCATCTCCGATCCTCGAATTCTTCTCCTTGATGAAGCTACTTCGGCCTTGGACTCGACGAGTGAATCTATTGTTCAAGCTGCAATTGAGAAAGCATCTCAAGGGAGAACGACCATTGTTGTAGCTCATCGTTTGTCAACTGTTAAATCCGCGGACAAGATTATCGTCTTGTCAGGAGGTCAGCTTGTTGAACAAGGCACCCATGACTTTCTTCAAGGTCTCAATGGAGTTTATAGTCGACTGGCCAAATCACAGGCTGTCAATTTGAGCGAGAGGAAATCTCCCAACGATGATGATTCTTTGGGGGTTCCCATCCCTCATACTAAGTCTGTTTCCGTAGAGACAGAGAAGGAGCCTCCGCCGCTTGCCGGGAGTGGAAGTCCTTTGTTTGACACAGTGCATAAGGGCGCAGATGCTCTCGAGAGTCTGGATCGGCCACGTCATCAGTATTCAATGCAGACCCTTCTGAGGTTTGTGAATAGTTTTCACAAGGACACTATGACACTGGTGTCAATGGGCTTTCTCGCTTCAATCCAAACAGGAGCTGGAGCACCCATTCAAGCAGTGTTTCTGGCCAAATGTCTTGTGGCACTCGCCAGACCTTCCGCTGAATTCCCGCAGCTTCGGTCTGAGACAAATATATGGGCTGGAATGCATGTTGTCCTGGCTTTCGTGCAGTTCTTCGCCTACTCGGCTCAAGCTTCTGCTCTCGGAAAATGCACAGAGAGGCTTATCCGCCGTCTCGGTGACCTTTCCTTCCGGGCCCTTCTCGACAAAGACATGTCTTTCTTTGACATGGAGGAGCATGGTGTAGGCGCATTGGTGTCATTTCTCGGCACTGAGCCAGCCAGTATGGCAGGCATGGGTTGCTACGCGATTGGGAATTACATCATGGCACTGACAACTCTCATCGGTGCCATCGCAACCAGCATAGCTGTCGGATGGAAACTTGGACTTGTCGGTGGGGCTACAGTACCTGTTCTTTTGATGTGTGGATTTCTTCGATTCCGCGTCATGGCTCAGCTTGAGGCCCATCTTCGCCAAGTGTATCAAGAAACAGCATCATTGGCCAGTGAAGCGGTCTCGGCCATCCGCACCGTCTTATCTCTGAATCGTGAGTCCAAGGTTGCAGGAGTATTTCACGATAAGCTAGCCGAACAAGACTCGAAGAGCATTCGCTCAAGCCTGACATCTTCGGGCCTTTTTGCGTTTTCGCAATCGGCACCCTTGCTGTGTACTGCCCTTGGCTTATGGTATGGTGGCACCCTCGTTATCAGTGGGGAGTATGGATTGTTCCAGTTCATCCTGAGTTTTGCTGCTGTTAACATTTGTGGTGATGCTGCTGGCTCGATATTTAGCAGCTCGCCAGATTTAGCAAAGGCAAAACTTTCGGCCACCCGACTTAAAGGCCTCTTGGATCGACAACCACAGCGCCCATTGGAACTTGCCGGACCTCCACCTCATTTGCAGGGAACCATTGAATTCCGGAATGTCCACTTTTCGTATCCTACGCGCCCCGACTGGCAAATACTAAACGGTCTCGATCTCACTGTACACAAGGGTAAATACATCGCCCTAGTTGGACCTAGTGGATGCGGGAAAAGCACTATTGTTGCACTTCTAGAGCGTTTCTACCATCCACTGGCCGGTCTTGTCACAATGGACGGTCTGGATCTCTCCTCAATGGATATGAGCGCATACCGCAATCAAGTGGCACTCGTGAATCAAGAGCCCACACTCTTCCAGGGCACCATCCGAGATAATCTGCTCCTCGGACTCGATGCATCAAAGTATTCCCAGGAAGAATTGGAGACCATATGCAAGGATGCAAATATCCTTGATTTTATCCATTCACTGCCGTAGGTCATCCACCAAATAACATCACTAGCAGCAACTAACTTGGTCGTACAGTCTCGGATTCAATACGATGTGTGGAGGAAAAGGAAACAACTTTTCCGGTGGCCAGAAACAGCGACTAGCAATTGCGCGGGCCCTTCTGAGACGGCCCAGTGTCTTGTTACTAGATGAAGTCACTTCGGCGCTGGATTCGGAATCCCAAAGTGTTGTTCAGGCTGCACTAGACCAAGCTGCAAAGCAGCGCACGACAGTTGCGATTGCCCATCGCTTGAGTGCTGTCCAGAATGCGGACCTCATCTGCTTCCTAGAGGACGGTGTAATCGTTGAATCCGGGACACACGCTGAGCTCATACGAAGACGAGGGCATTACTTTGCAATGTTGAGCTTACAGAACCTAGAAAAATAGGTGATAACCCTTTTGGACTCGGACCTTTCCCAAGTTCCTTTATATTTGATTCTGATTAAGAATAAGACCATACTCTCTGCTGATATAGACTATATATTTGCAAGCGCCAATGGATCTGGATCCATTGTCTGAACGATTCTCTGGATCCAAGATGGTAGACCTCGAAGAAGCGCGAGATAGCTCATACTCCTAGGAAGAACAAGACTACCTCCGTAAGTAGACAGAATAATTTTTATCGCCTCGGCTGCTACTTCGCTAGGCTCAAGAACATTCAAGGGAAACTCCAGTCCTTTGCTTGTCAAAGCCTGAACCAGCGGGGTACGCACAAAGTCTGGATAGATAATTCTGAGGCCGAGTCAGCGTATTCCTTTTCCAAAGTTCAACATAAGGCGCAACTTACGAAGTTCGAATCCTCCGTGCATTGAAACGAGCTCGGAGTTCTTGCCCGAGTCCTTCGTTAAAAGCCATGGCTGCCGCCTTTGAACAGGCATACGACACATTTTGGGCTTGGGAGTAGAAACTCCCCGTACTCGCTATTGTCATTATGTGACCGTGATTCTTCTCTATCATAGCCGGTAGAAATTGCTGCACCAGTGTAAAATGGCACAATGTGTTGACTTCAAACACTCGCCGACGTTCAGACTCGCCCTCACTTAGTATTGTTTGAGCTGTCCCGGTTCCCGCATTATTGATCAATATGGAAGGATTGCCATGATCTCGCTTGACTGTGGATGCAAATTCCGATATTGCTGAGGAGGAGGCGAGATTGACTTGGTAAAAAGTCACACCTTCTTCTCTGTGTTAATATCTGGACATGCAAAACATTAGAATGTACATATATGTACGTACCCAGTTTTGAAATTGGCTTGTTGATATCCAATATAATTGTTTTGATCTTTCGCTCTGCAAGTTCACGCACAATTTCCGCCCCAATGCCACTTGACCCTCCGGTAACTACCGCAGTCTCCTTGGGCCAGTCCCAAGTCGGATCGTCAACAAAGTTGTTGATGCTTCTTCTTGTGACCCACTGGTTGAGTGCTTTGATCAGTTTCAAACCAATGAGGCCATAAATAGCTGATTGCAGGATCTTCAAGGCAATCAGGAAATGATGTGATTGGGTCGAAGCCCCAAGAGGCATGGTTCTCAAAAGCGTCAAGGCTAAGAGCAGGGCAATTGAAGAACGATCGGATAATATGGAGTGCAGGGACATCCTGGTGTAAAAGAACATTCAAAATGATGAAGGAATGGAATATTTGTACAAAAATAGAAATATATATATTTCACTATGGATAACTCTACATGAGAACGATTAGAAGCGGTGAATTGCCTGTTGATACATCATATGCAGCTATGCAGCAGTAAGGTCAAATCATTCCAATATATTGAATGCATACTTGAACCTTTTGGTATGTTAGAAGAATCCAATATCAGGAGAATCTATCGGAGATTTATGGGGAGTTATCAGGGAGTTATAACTATGCGTCCCTATTTCATATGTGAAGAGTGAATATATGGCTTGGGAACTAGAGTTAACACGAATAAATATCGAGGAGATACGTGACCATTCTTTTACATATTTGTTGGCATTAGATATAGATCAAAGGGTATACAAATGTAAGTCAAATAGAGCATAGCTGTATTAAATTATATGAATTTCATTGCACTAAACCAACTAGAGTTTAGAAGTTGTGAATATCGACCGGTGTAATTGTAGCAGATGTCCCTCTGGAATAGTGCGCCGAAATATACTCCTCTACAGGGGTGAGGTGAAGGGGATCAAACGTAGACTGGGAAGGGAAGTTGATTGATGCCACCCCCTCCCAGATCTGCCGGTGCTGTAGCTTGAATTCCACCTCGGTGAATTGACGTATGTGAGGCGATTTGTCGGGCATTGGAGAAGGGAGGATGCGCAAGAACAGAGTATTTAGATTCGGTTCGACATGTTCCTCTATATCCAACAGCACAGTTGGTTTGAAGAGGATATCTGCGATGGGGAAGTCGCTTGGGCGACATACACGACCCCGATAAAACCCGTACACCCCATCTTTGGGGAAGTCGAAGGAGCCCAGTACTTTCGGTGACCCCCACAACTCTCGACCCGAGTAGGCCGCATCCTCATTATCCAGAATGATGAGGAGCGAGTAGTCGTATTTGGTGCCGTTGAACTCCACTTCTACGCTTTGTAGTAACTCATGGTATGGCCCGATAGGTGAACAACCATAAGAGATTAACCGAGTTGTAATGATCGGCTTGTCTTCGATGGTCAAATTGTCTGGAAGGAGAGTCCGGACATGCGTGCCATCCGTGCGGTACTTGACAACGATGCAATTGATGTCGGAGAAGCGTGAAGGGAAGGCCGCGGGTCGATAGGCTGGAGCAAATATGGGGACCGCATTATAGAGCGTAACAGAAGGGATGTTACCGACGAGCATGATTCCCGGATAAAGATACAAAAGATACAGTGTGATTCTTTCACCCTTTAGTACTGAAAATTTGAAATGGTGAATTTGGTGAAAGAATGCGCTCTTGAGAGCTGGTATACAGGGGCTTCAAGTGCATACATAGTTCAAATTAAAAAAAAGTTGACATTTCACAGTCCTAACATCCGAACTGATTCTCTAGGCTCTCTAGAAATTTAATGAAGGCATTAATAAAATTATATTTTAGGCTAGTACTTACCATAATTACTACCCTGGGCATACATACACTTGAGGGTATCCCGCTGTCAACTACAAAACTTTCAAGTTCTTCCATTTTTCCCTTCTTGAAACTATTATGGTCACAATGTCACCCAACGGCCAGAAAATGGATAATGTGACACCCATAGCGGTGGTGGGAATGAGCTTTCGCGGTCCTGGCGATGCCACAAATACAGAAGGTCTCCTGCGAATGGTGGCCGAAGGCCGTGAGAGTCGGTCTGAGATTCCAAAGCAGAAATGGAATCATGACGGTTTCTATCATCCAGATCCGAGTCGATATGGCACAGTAAGTTAAAATTGTCTCAAGATTATTCCCAGCTGTTGCGGGAACTAATATGAAAAAAAAAAAAAAAGCACAATGTCAAGTATGGACATTGGTTCGAGCAAGACGTGTACGAGTTCGACGCACCATTTTTCAACATATCAACACACGAGGCAATTGCTCTCGATCCTCAACAGCGAATGCTGCTAGAGTGTTCGTACGAAGCTTTTGAGAACTCCGGCACCCCAATGTCCAAGGTGATTGGAACAGAGACGTCCGTTTTCACAGCTTGCTTTGCGACGGACTATACAGACATGCTCTGGAGGGACCCCGAGACTGTACCAGTTTATCAGTGCACAAACTCCGGGTTTTCACGAGCGAACATGGCAAATCGCATATCCTACTCTTTTGATTTAAGAGGGCCTAGCGTAACAGTTGACACAGCATGCTCTGGTGGCTTGACTGCTCTGCATCTAGCTTGTCAGAGCTTACTATCCGGCGATGCGAAACAGGCCATTGCAGCTGGATCAAGCTTGATCCTGGGCCCTGAAGTTATGGTGACAATGAGTATGATGAGGTAAATGAACATGTCGATTTCAAATTCAAAGTCGTGCTAGATGGATTAACTGTCATGTAGGTTCCTGTCCCCTGATGGGAGATGTTACGCTTTTGATGAGCGTGCGAACGGTTACGCTAGGGGTGAGGGAGTTGCTGTTCTGCTTCTGAAACGATTGGATGACGCCCTCGCCGATGGCGACACGATCAGAGCCATTATTCGTGGCACGGGTTGTAACCAAGATGGAAAGACCCCAGGTATCACAATGCCCAACGGAGTCTCACAAGAGGAATTAATAAGATCGGTGCATGAGAAAACCGGTCTTGACCCACTGGAGACATCATACGTGGAATGTCACGGGACAGGCACCCAAGCCGGTGATACAACCGAGACGGGGGCTATACGAACTGTTTTTGGCGGCCGCCAGTCACAAAATGCACTCGCTATAGGGTCTGTCAAGACAAATATTGGCCACCTCGAGGCCGCGAGTGGACTTGCAGGCGTCATCAAGTCTATACTGATGTTGGAGAACGAGATCATTCTCCCGCATCGGAATTTCGAGAAGGCGAACCCACGTATCCGACTGAAAGAGTGGGCTCTTCGTGTAAGCTATTCAAGCTTTAGATATGTAACCTAATGCTAATCCCCAATTTCCAGGTACCAATCACTGTCGAACCTTGGACGTGCTCATCGCCTCGTCGTGCGTCCGTAAATAGCTTCGGCTATGGTGGAGCGAATGTCCACGCCATCCTCGAAAGTGCCAAAGACTTTCTGCACGCACGAGGTTTTGACCCTGACGTTTCCACGAGAAGGTCCGCATTTGCTATCAGGGCAATTCGAGAAGCTCTTCAACTCGGGCTCACCAATGGCCACTCTCTCGCCAATGGTCACCCATTTACTAACGGCAATGGGGTTTTAGCGCAGTCGACCCCAACAATGCTCTTTGCGCTTTCCGCCTTCGACCCAACAGCTGGAGAAGCATGGACCAGAAAGCTCGTGGAGTACGTGGCTCAAAGACAAAGTGTACCAGACGCAGCATTCCTTCGTAGTGTTGCGTTCACCCTTAGCAACAGGAGAACCATTCACTCTTGGAAAGCCGTCGTGGCGGCGTCCTCCAGTTGGGAGTTGATCTCACAACTGAAGAAGGCGCAGTTTGTCAATATTCCTCCAAAGCACAACCTTGGCTTTGTATTCACCGGTCAGGGGGCTCAGTGGTGTGGAATGGGAAAGGAGCTCATCAATGCCTTCCCACGGTTCCAAGAAAGCCTTCAAAGATGCGCAGCAGCGCTAGTGCGCCTAGGAGCTCCGTTTGATGTGCTAGGTAAGTCTTCCAACGGTTCAACAAAAAAGCACTAACTGATTCTTTTCCCAGAGGAGCTCCAGAAAGACTTTGAGACCTCCCAAGTGAACAAAGCAGTATACAGCCAGCCTCTTTGTACAGCCCTACAGATTGCCTTGGTGGATCTACTGGATTCTTGGGATATCCATCCCAATTCCGTCACTGGACACTCTAGTGGGGAGATTGCGGCCGCTTACTGTGCCGGTGCAATCAGTCTTGAGGATGCTATGCTCGTGGCATATGCGAGAGGATGTGCAACGACAGACCTAGCCAGGAAAGGTGTCGACGGTACCATGGCCGCAGTGGGCATGACACGAGAAGAGCTTAGCCCAATTCTGTCGGACTTGCGGAACGGAAAGGCCGTGATAGCTTGCTCAAACAGCCCTTCAAGCATCACTGTGTCTGGTGACAAGAGTGCTATTGATGAGCTACAGCAGGTGCTTCGGGAGCAAGGTGTTTATAACCGGAGGCTAGTTGTTGGGGTGGCATATCACTCTCATCATATGACTCTTGTCGCGGACAGCTACCGGGCCGCCATTTCAAATATCAAAGCCAGCGAAGGGAACAAGCTTGACTTCTTCTCTTCTGTAACAGGCAAGCTGTTAGAAAAGTCAAAGCTAGGCCCAGAGTATTGGGTCACCAACATGGTTGGCGAAGTGAAGTTCGCCCAATCACTTGGCCAAATGGCAAATCATCAGGGCTCGGACAGTGTGCAAACTCTGGTCGAGATTGGCCCTCATGCAGCACTCGCAGGGCCAATCAGACAGGTTCTCGAAGCCGATGAGGGCCTGGCAAAGTCATCAGTAGAATACCTCTCTATTCTTACTCGGAAGAAGAATGCTGTCACTACAGCGTTGGGCGTCGCGTCTACCCTGTTTGTTTCTGGACATACCGTTCAAGTGTCGGCCGTGAATCAATACAGCGGGTTGAAGATTCCGCCGTTGATCGACCTGCCATCCTACGCCTGGAATCACTCGAGGGCATACTCCGCTGAATCTCGGATTAGCAAAGTATACCGTGAACGAGAGGATCCGAGGACTGACCTCCTTGGTGTGTTGGATGTCCATTCAAGCGCACTGGAGCCGCGCTGGCGGCAGATTATTCGTTTGTCGGAGCTGCCATGGCTGCGCGACCATAACATTCAATCCACTATCATTTATCCAGCTGCTGGATACATTACTATGGCAATGGAGGCAGCTAGGCAGCGGGTCCTGCGGGCGGCGCCGGGGACACAGGTTCTGGGATATCAATTCCGCGATGTGAACATCAGTTCCGCGCTTCTTATTCAGGAGACGCCTGGCCAAGTTGAAGTCAGCATCACGCTCAAACGCTTCTCCGAAAGTGTCCGGTCGCCATCGGATCTCTGGGACGAGTTTTCGATTTCATCCGTATCGAGTGAGAACCGATGGACAGAGCACTGCCGGGGTTTGATTGCGGTACAAACGCCACCCAAATCCTCAAACCCTGTCAGTGGGCCAGCGCATGATGCTTCCATAAGAGCAGCCAACAAGCACCTAGTTGAAAGTTTCGAAACTATCTGTCAAAGTTCAGTCGAAGCGGTGGAGTTCTATTCCCGCCTCTCACAAATCGGGATGCAATATGGCCCAACATTTGCCAATATTAACGATATGCGCTCTGCGCCGGGTCATTGTATCAGCCGAGTGGAAATCCCGGACACGAGAGTGGTGCTGCCAATGCAATATGAGCAAGCCTCCGTCATCCATCCATGTACTCTAGACAGTATATTCCAAACCTACCTGCCAGCGCTAGCGGCGCAGATGGATGAACTAGGCAATCCTGTGGTCCCGGTCTGCATCGAAGATATGTTCATTGCCCATGAGTTCTCCAGAAAGCCAGGCGACATTCTTGCCGCTTACTCGTCGACCATTTGCAAGGACCATCAGTTCTTCACTGCGGAAATTACTGTCTTCGACGGTCCGTACAAAACAGGCGAGAGGCCAGTGGTCCACGTGGGCGAGATGACACTGGCGGCCCTGGATCAAGGTAGCGTGGGTGAGAGCAATGATTACGTTCCTCCAATGGTATTCAACTTGAAATGGGCCCCTGATGTGGACCTGTTGAGCAAAGCGCAGATTATCGACATAGTTGGCCAGGCGGCAACTACCAACTTCACAGAAGAGATCGGTGTGGAGGCTGTTGGTGCGAGCTCAGGAGTGTATGAGAACAACAAACTGGCAGCAGGTTATCTTCACCTCCTGGCTCACAAGAAGCCAGATCTCAGTGTGCTCACCGTAGGATTTCAATCTGGACCCGCAGCGCTGAACCTGCTTTCTCTGCTATCCCGACTGGCTGGCAGCGTTGCCCCATTCAAAACGTTCCATCACACCGATGCGGAGTTTGATCTAGACCAGGTGGTCAAGGTCAAATTTCCTACCTGGGTGGATTCAATTGCTTTTAAGGACTTGAAAACAGAAGGTGGCATTCCGAAGAACGCGATGAGAGGTGTGGAGGATACATATGATGTTGTGGTGGCGTTCAACGTCCTCGGATACAGCAAATGTTTTTCGCAAACCTTTTCGTCAGCCTCAAAACTGCTCGTGCCGGGCGGTAGATTGGTACTCGTGGATCACGCCCTGGCTTCATCTCTTGCCACTCTGCCACAGGATCCTCTCAGAGGTTTTACCTCCAGCGAAGATGACCCCTTGACCGCCAAGTCATCATTGACCGTTAATCTTCTGGCGCGAAAGATAGGGTACAAGACACATCAGGCACTGTCCGAGGGCGCCATGGTTTTCCAAACAGAAAACGAGCCAAGCTTGGGCAGCAATATCACAGGAGTTCTCATCGTTGTCGACGACGAAGCTCAATCAGCAGTCGACCTGGTTCGTTTACAAACGATCTGCGAAGATATCGGCTTGGCAACAGAGGTAGTGCCACTCTACGACGCAAACCCCAGGCCAACACAGGCTTGCATTGTGCTCTGTGAGCTGTCAAGGCAGGTGCTGGCAGCGCCTGAGCCAGCCGAGTGGGAGGCCATCAGGACAATGGCCCACGGTGGGGCCGGCCTTCTTTGGCTCACCCGAGGCGCTGGTAGTGACACTTGCTCAAATCCTGAGGCATCACTTGTGCATGGGCTGGCTCGCACCATCCGCTCAGAGACAGGAGACCGGCCCATAGTTACATTTGACCTGGACAGTATCCAGACTCTCGGAGCCGAGACTGCGGCTGTATGCATCGCCGATGTCTTCCGGTACATGGTGCAAAGTGCCGGTGGCAACGAGGGTATGGAATCGGAGTTTATTGAGCGAAATGGCGTTCTTCAAGTACCGCGGCTAGTCGAGGACGTCGGTGCTAGGGAGAATCTGCAGTCTGGAAGTGGGACGCGAGGGGCCAAGGCGACGCCATCACTACAGCGGCTGGACAAAGTGGGCTCCTCTCGTCTGTTTGTGGGTACGCCTGGGCTGCTGGACAGTCTTCACTTCGCGCCAGACGAGCGTACCACTCGCCAACTGGAGAATGGGAAGGTCGAGGTAGAGGTCAAGGCGGCGGGTATCAATTTCAAGGACGTCATGATGGCCATGGGTCAGATCCAGGTGGATGACCTGGGTTGTGAGTGCAGTGGAATCGTTTCGGCTGTGGCTGGTGACGTCGTGACTGACCCTCACGGTCTTCGGGTTGGGGATCGGGTCATGTGCCTGAGTTCAGGGTCCTTCTGTACGAGGTTACGGCTGGACGCTAGGCTGGCGGCGCGCATACCCGATTCCATGTCCTTCGAGACAGCAGCCGCGCTACCAATCACACACGTAACCGCATACCACTCATTACACAACATCGCGCGCCTACGCCGAGGCGAGACCATCTTGATCCACGCCGCCACAGGTGGGTTGGGTCAGGCCTTCGTCGAAATGAGCCAGCTGGCTGGCGCGGACATCTTTGTCACCGTGGGCAACGCGAAGAAAAAGAGTTTCATCATGGATCGATTTGGGCTGGCGGAAGAACGCATCTTGTACAGCCGCGATATGAGCTTCGCTAGCGACGTGATGCAGTTGACAGGAGGCCGCGGAGCCGACGTGATCGTCAACTCTCTAGCTGGCGAGGCTCTCCGGCAGTCCTGGAACTGCATCGCCCCATATGGACGTTTCGTCGAGCTTGGTCAGCGGGATATCACCATCAACACCCGACTGGACATGGCACCTTTTGCACGAAACGCCTCCTTCACTGCGTACAACCTGGCCTACACAATGCGGGTCGACCCGCAAGCAGCACGCGACGTCCTGGTGGAGGTACTGTCGCTGTTCTCCCATGGTGAACTGCGAGGCCCTGAACCACTTGAGACATATGGCTTCTCTGAGCTCCAACAGGCCTTCCGCAAGATGCAGACGGGCAGACACATGGGCAAGCTCGTGGCGATTGCCAAGCCGGACGACATTGTAAAGCACATTGCTGTCACTAATAGAAGCCCGCTGCTCCGGTCCGATGCTGCTTACCTGCTGGTCGGAGGCCTTGGTGGCATCGGCCGTGCCACCGCTCTATGGATGGTCTCACGCGGAGCCCGCCATCTCGTCTTCCTCAATCGATCAGGATTCGAGAGTGCAGCGGCGCGGGATACGGTAAGTGCGCTGCAGGCAGCGGGTTGCACAGCCACGGTCTTCGCATGCGACGTTGCCGATGCAGCTCAACTTGCGTCTACCTTGGATAAAGCACGGCAGCAACTGCCACCCATTCGTGGTGTCATCCAGGGCGCCATGGTCTTACGTGATTGCATGCTAGACAAAATGTCCCTTGAGGATTACTTGGCTGTCCTACGGCCCAAGATGCACGGCACATGGAACCTCCATGTTCACCTGCCGATGGACTTGGATTTCTTCCTAATGGAGTCGTCAGTCAGCGGCATCATAGGAAACACAGCGCAGGCTTCCTATGCCGCCGCAAATACCTTCCTTGACGCATTTTCCCGGTATAGGAGATCCCGCGGCCAACCGGCTACCACGATCGACCTAGGCGCCGTGTCGGGCGTTGGTTATATTGCGCAAAACGAAGAGCTCAAACAGGCTATGCAGCGGCAGGGATTCGACTTCACAGATGAAACCAGTCTGATGCATTTTCTGGAGTTCGCGATAGCCAACTCTACCCGTGAGCCCCATCTTGCTCACATCATCATAGGCCTAGGCGCCTACCACCCAGACACATCCCTTCCAGCCCTGAGTACCCCTATGTTCTCACGCTACCGGATGCTATCTTCATGCGCCACCAAGATCAGTAATTCTAACGACACGCTTCGCCAGGCTCTCAAACAATCGAAAACCCTCAATTCCGCTGCCGATGTGGTACTCGCGGCCCTGGTTGACCACATCGTCTCCCACACTGGTGTCCCCATCGAAAATGTTAGCACAAGCCAGAGCTTGCAGGATTACGGTATCGACTCTTTGGCCGCTGTTGAGTTCAGAAATTGGCTTTCCAAGGAGATGGAGAGCGTCGTGCCTATCTTTGAGCTGTTGGCTGCTGAGTCTCTTGCTGTTTTGGCCTCCAAAATCGCTGGCCGAAGCAGGCTAGTAGTCAGTCCGAGCGGACAATTTTAGATCAGCTCAGTTTTGTTACTGTTATTGCGGGTTTGTGTGATATTTCTGTTCACCTCTTTACTTGCCGGGCATTACTTCAATGTCTTGGATCGACTCGGGCCAGTCTTTGTATCAAAAAGCACTTCTGTATACCCCCCCCCGTCTTGGGTGGACCTACAGTCAATGCAATGTAGACCCAGCTTATTTGAACTGGCTACTACCGGGAAACCCTCTCTAGGATGAACCAAATAAAGATAAATTGAAGAAGTATTATGATAGGCGTAGCACCGGCGGACTATACGAAGCTCATATTTCTCATTCATCTCGAAAACCAAGGTTACGAGTATTCTGGCCAGTCTGCACTCTCCAGTCTCCCTGTGACTCATTTCATATCCGAGCTTTCTCCTTTCTATGCCCGAGGACATCGTGAGTCCGTATCAAATTTAGAGCATCTGCCTCATGCTTGCACACCTGCATGCTCAATGGCCCGCTCACCTGCTTGAGCCAGTAGGATCGTCCGCAATCGAATAGCCAGTTACGCGTTCCTACTTGAATCAACTCAGCAAGGAAGCACTGTGGTGTGCTGCGGTCTTCGGTGAAGACGATTTTTGGGAAATCTAGTTGAGCTGCAGGCGTCGAATTTTCTAGGCCGATTCGGAAGACATCGTCGAAGGTAAACGAGTGATAGAGCTGGGAACCAACCTGAACAATGCCCGTCGTCCGTGCTGCTGCATGCAATAGACACGCGTTTGCTACAAGGTCAACGGGGATCTCGTCCAGGATATTGGTGCCTGTTTTATAGCCGTCCGTGGCATGCCAAACTTGTGTGCTACCCCGATCGGAGAACCAGAGCCTAGTAAACTTGGTGAGAGGCGTGGAGTCCTCCGATCCGTATAGCGAGTAGGGGTGTCTAAACGCAGGTCCGAAGATTGTTGGCCGTAGCAGTAGGATTGGAAGACGAGGGAAGCGACTAAGCAGCAGACGTTCCATTAGATGCTTGGCCTGGGTGTAGGTAGACGAAAATTTGCCGTCGTGCGGTGATTTGCCAAATGTCAAGATGGACGCCAGCTCTTCCTCTGGATCTTCTTCACCTCCTAAGGGGTATATCCGCTCTAAAACTGTGCCATCGGGAAGATGACTATTGACGTATGATGTAGAGATCTGCATGAAGAGTTTCAGGCGCCGGAATTCCGAGGCAATTCGTGCCATTTCCAACGCAGGGAGGCAATTGCTTTCGAGTGCATCACGAATGGGACCTTCGAGTTTGATCTTGGCTGCTGCATGAATGACCACCGTCACTTGATCTTGAAGTTGTCGAAGGGTAGCAGTTTCAATACCAAAGTTCACCGTTTTCATATCTCCAATCACAAACTCGACTTTCCCCGTGGATAAAATAGCCTGTGCATGATTTGGCATCGATTCTCTCAACTTTCTAATAGCCTGCTGGGAGTTCCCTCGAACCAAAGTGAAAATCTTGCGAGTTGGTAGTTGCAAAGCTAGCTTGTACAGGAGACAACCTCCCAAGCAACCAGTACCTCCGGTGAGAAAGACTGTATGGCCCTCGAATATCTTTGCATATCCTACTCGCACGACTTCGTCGGCATATGTTGCTTTTGCAGAAGTTGATGACATTGTATAGGCTGGGCAAGATAGTCGGATGTAGAGTGTGGCCAATGTCTCTATAGAGGGATTAGAAAAATGACACAAAAGAATGGCTGTTGGGATAATGTCGGAAGGTATATAGAATGTCGTAACATCTTTTCGAACCTGGAAGTCCAGTGGTAGGACAGGATCCAGTGTCACTCTTACATTTGTCCAAATGTACAGTTTTGGACGCTGGAGGTTATTTTTCTAGATCTGTAGTCCGACAAGTTGCCAGTGGCCTCAAGCTGGCCGAGGGTGAGAACCAAGTTGGAACGGGGGTTTTGTCCTGTCAGAATAACACAATAGGCAGACCTGGACTTTCCATGTGCCGAGGTTCAATGTGATTGTGTGACCCGAATGAGCATCATGTCGCAGTTCATGGAGATATGGCCCAGAGAGACACCGACAGAGCTGCACTCCATTTGCCTGAGAAATGTAGGGCTCGCAGCAAGCATATCCATTCAGGACCATGACCGAGAAACGGGTCGTACAAGTCTCACCCCTGGCAGATAAATGTCGTCTACATGTGATGCAACAAAGAACTTTCGTAATTGAATCGAAGTATATGCTTTCCACTTCCGATGAACGCCGTGGAGAAAACTATGTGCTGTTGATTGGTGTAATGCTTCGGCGAACCGATCCAATCCTATCTGTACAAGAGAGATATAGACATCGGGGCAAAGCGATATTAAACGCACCGTAAATCTTGGCTCTCTTTTGAGAGTAGCTGATGGGCGAAACATAGTTTTCACTGATCAAAAGCCCTTGCTTCCGCCACTACACCAGCAGCGCACATCTCCGTCACGCTCAACTTGGACGAGAGTATCCATATTTTTCTCTCGAAGGAAGTCGACGGTCCGTTGACGTACATCTTCCAAATCTGCGCCCCGAGAAGCGACGACGTGGATCACCCCGAAAATGTTCTGGGAATTTTTCTCATGCCCATGTTCATGATCATGGTCATGGTGGGTGTGACCGTGGTCGTGGTCATGGTCGTGGTGCGATTCATGATCATGACCATGATGGTGTTCGCTATAGCTATGACCATGGTGATGCTCACAATTCCCATGGCTGGAATGGTCATGGGAATGGCTATGCCCGGAAGACACCGCTCCTGTATCATCAAGCCAGAACTTAGGTACCGTGTAACTAACCACGCCTCTCAAAGTGCTGACTCCCGCTAGTGTTTCCCGGAGATTATATTCAGTGTCGGCTGGCATAGTGAGTAGCAGTGTCTTGGCCGTGCTGCTAACTAAAGGAACGGCCGAGGCGAAGATCAATATGGCGATGAAGCATGATGCCAATGGGTCGTAGCCGGCCCAACCGGAGTAATGGACGAGAATGGTTGAAATAACCACCGCCACTGAACCAAGCGTATCGGCAAGAATGTGCAAGAAGATGCCGTGCATATTCTCATTGCCATGGGAATGGTCGTGACCATGATCATGGCCGTGATGAGCATGACCGTGCTCAAAGCTGAAGATACCGACCAAGTTGACTGCGAGGCCAGCAATGCTGACGATCAATAGCTCACCGAGACGATGCATCTCACTCCCCGATGAGAGGCGTTCCACCGCTTCATAAATGATCTCCACGCTGATAATCCTGCATGTTGTTAGAATTTGGCATTCCGCGCCGCTCCGACAAGACTCACATAAGGAAAATCCCATTAGCAAATCCTGACAAAGTATCAACTTTGCCATAGCCGTAGGGGAATCGAGCGTTCGGGGGCCACTTGCTCATAACAGAGGCACATAAACCAACAACCAGCGCAAGACAATCGAAAAACATGTGAATGCTGTCACTAAGCAGTCCCAGTGATCCAGTCAGGAACCCATATGATAATTGAACAAGCATAAAAGTGAAATTCAGGCTGCAAAATGTTAGCGGCAAGTCAGAGTGATGGCTTTTAGATTTCATAACTCACCACATAAAGTAGAAGATGCTACGAGAATCCTTCTCCTTGAGAATGCTATACAGCAACGGGTACGGTTCGCTTTTGTGAAGAAGCCACTTTGATACTCGGGAGGATTCGGATGTAGTGTGTGAATGTGAATGGCTGTGGGTGGTGTTATGTGCATGCGCATCCAGATGCAAATGCATGTCATCCCTTCGAGATGCGAAGAAAGAGGCCGTAGCCAAGATACCACGTGTGGCATAAACCATGAGCAAGTCATCCTGGGCATGTGGGGAACAAAGGAAAGCTGCAGCTCCGGCGCAAATGGCAAGTCCGGTCTTTTTGGGAGAGCGGAGGCTGGAAGGCAGGGAAATCATAAGAGAAGTAGCAAGGATTCCCGTAGGAATAAGGAGATACGTTAGTTCTGAGACGCTGAAGACAAGTCCTCGGTTGAAAAGTATGGTCAGAAGTGCAAGGGAGCACCCGGATACAACGGCCAGTGGTGCATCAGTTGTGACCACAGCAGAGGAGTGGACCGGGCGTGAAGTCTCGCTCTGTGCAGCAACGAGACCTGGCTCAGAAATAGGTCCATTGTGACGAAGGGAGGGGAAAGGGGGAGGTGCAACAAACACGGATCCTAATAGGGCGGCATATCCAATCACTGGAGATACGTCCCAAGGATGGTTCAACCCAAGGAAACTCGATACAATAACCGCGACTAGCAGGGCAACGGATAGGATCTTTCGACTGTATTTGTCTTGGGTATGCGAGGCCCTGTTGATTATGGATGGAACCCCTGATGCTGTCGCGAGGAGCAGCGAAAATGCAACCAAAAAGCCTCCGAGCTTGAGTGCTGCAAATATTGGCAGTGCCACCGAGGCAATTTGTGAAAATGAGGCTTGGGCACTCTTCACATTTAGTATCGGCAAATTAACCGAAGATAGTGTGGATGAGCCAGCCTTCTGGTGGTTGGTCCGTATAATTTGACTAAAGCCGAAGAGGGTGAGGGTGATCGCTGTCAAAAGGCAGGTCTTTTGACCAACTTGTCCGATAGGAATATTGGATGTCGTAGCAGGTATACCTTCGCCGGATAGATTCGGGCTTTCGACATCCTGCCTCTGGTACCAAGAAAGCACAACCCACGGCAGCACGATGAGTGTACTAGTCAAAATCTCGTGGCTGAAATTAAGGTCAGCTTTTACTCCTCGACCACACTTTAGCCCACATACATCTTCTCTGAACTATAGTCTGCCTGTATAGTGGTATCCGTAGATAACATCCCATAAACGCCGGTGAAATCTTTCAAATGGTGGTCATCTAGCACATCGTTGTGAAGAGATGACACACTATGGTTATGACCGTGGTGTGTACTGGAGTGTGAGTGCGAGTGCGAGTGTGTATGGTGACGGTGGCTTGATGTTTGAGATGTATGTCCATATGAATAGCTCGAGTTCACAGCATTGATTGGTTCCGGGTGTTCAGGGAGACTGGCATCAGCTGGTTGTGAGAGGGAAGGAGGTTGCGCCCAGCGGTTGGATCGATGGCCACGGCTGCGACTATGACCATGATTATGATTGTGTCCACTGGAGGGCGGTGTGAGATCCACACTGGGCAACGGTGCCCCCGTCGACATGATCTTCAGATGCTGACGATGCGCAGCAGCTGGGAGGTCCAGCAGGCAGGATAGGAGATGGGGCACTGCCAAGATATCGAGGGTGGAGCGGGAGTGAGGTCAAAATAGCGGGCAGATTGTCAGCAAATACAGCATCGCGGAATAACACAGGGAGATAATGAAGGGAAATAATATGATTGGGAAAGTGAGTGCCAGTACATTAAACAGATCGCCACTGTCTCCGTCGAAAAGCCCGTCTTTCCCCAAGGTTCCCATAAGGGGAATCACGTGAAGTCTTATCAGATTACGTATCGACCGGGACCGCAGATGCATTCACAACATTGAACTGTTGATATTCTACCTGCAGTTTGGCTTTGAAAGGACTATCTATGTGATTGGAACCCGATCAATACCATGAGCGAAATACTCGAAGTGCCATTGCCATCATGATCGAGATCCTTATCAACATAGTGTTCTTCCTGTCTAGCGCCCTCACTGTGTTGATCCTGTTACTTCCTTCACAATACCAGCCAGCACAAGCAGGATCTCCCTCAAGACCTCATGACACAAAAGCACACAAGACATGTGTCCAAGTACTTGTTCTTGGCGACATTGGCCGAAGCCCGCGCATGCAGTATCATGCATTGAGCATTGCGAAACATGGCGGGGAGGTGGTAATTATTGGGTATAACGGTTAGTATAACCTCTTGACAGAGACTGCAACATAAGATCGCTAACTACCATATATGAAACAGAATCTGATCCTCATCCTGATATAATATCTCACCCCAATATCTCAATTGTTCCGCTTCGCCCGCATCCCGCTCTCCTACAAACCAGTAACAAGCTGCTCTTTACAATTTATGGGCCCTTGAAGGTGCTATTCCAGATTGCTTGTCTCTGGAAGTGTCTCGCATATACTACGAAACCGTCCCGGTGGCTTTTGGTTCAGGTATGTTCGTGAAAAGGAAGTTCGGATCTTCAATGCTCATTCGAAGTGCTGACTCACTCTTGCAACAATAAAAAGAACCCGCCTTCCATTCCTACACTGGCCGTAGCATCTCTTGTTTGTTTTTTGCGGCAAACAAAACTGATCGTTGATTGGCATAATTTTGGATATTCCATACTCGCGTTGAAACTCGGCGAGACTCATCCATTGGTGAAAATGTCGATGTGGTATGAGAAGGTATTTTGCAAATCTGCTTCGGCTCATTTTTGCGTCACCAATGCTATGGCATCCGTTCTCAAGAGGGATTTCAACCTTCCAGTCCCTGTCCTGCCACTGCACGACCGCCCTGCCAGTCATTTCAATCCTATCCTCGACCCCAATGCACGGACGGATTTTCTCACAACTCTGCCGGAAACTAAAGGGTTCCATTCTTCTTTGAAAGGAGGCTCTCTCCAGGTTCTGGTCAGCTCAACCTCATGGACTGCGGACGAGGACTTCTCGGTCCTCATCGATGCGCTTCTTCGGTACTCTGAATTGGCCACCACAGTGCAGCCTCACCTCCCCGAGATCTTGGCCATCATTACAGGGAAGGGCCCACAAAAAGAAATGTATTTGGGCCAGATTGCCGCTCTTGAAAAGTCCAGCAAGCTACAGAAAGTCACAATTCGAACTGCGTGGCTGAGTGTACCAGAATATGCTCGGCTATTGGCATCCGCATCTTTAGGGGTCAGTCTCCATACTAGCAGCAGTGGGGTAGATCTCCCCATGAAGGTTGTAGATATGTTCGGGGCTGGCCTCCCTGTTGTTGGATGGGATCGTTTCGAAGCATGGCCCGAGTTAGTCACTGAGGGAGTTAATGGGTTGGGCTTCGGAAGCTCGGAGGAGTTGGCTGGGCACTTTGTCGACCTGTTCGGCAAAAGCGACAAATTGGAGAATCTTCGCCTAGGCGCCCAAAAAGAAAGCTCTCGGCGATGGGACGACGAATGGAATCCTATTGCAGGGTCCCTTATTGAATTGACATAGATAGCTCTCTGTAATGACGTGAATATGATTATCCGTTGGAATCATTATGTGGAATAATCATACTACATTTTCAGGTAAATATTTCGTCCTTTCTGCAGCCGCTAGCCGTCAAGAAGACATTCTGCTATCATTGCAAATCCTATTTGAGGACATCTAGTAACTGGCCTGGAATTTGGCCGCGCAGTGCAAGCAGATATCGAATGTCTCAAAGAGAGCATCGAATGTCCGACCTTGTTTTCCCTCACGCATGCATGCCACAAGCTCTTCATCGAGGGCTTCTTTGCGACAGACAGAACAATACTTGGATACCCCAGGCTCTTGAATGGCAAGGAAGGACAATCCGCATCGTTCTATGACGGAAAAATGTCAACATGTTACTAACAAATTTGAACCACAAGATGACTTACCCCAAATATGGCCATTAGCGCACTGTGCCAACTGGGCCGAGGGCCACCCAATTCCCGCTTCACAAACTTCACACTTCTCGTAAATGTGACCGCCTGGGCCAGTGACTTGGTCCATAGACCTCGCAGATATAGGGGCAGGATGGCTGTTGCATTTAGAGATCTCTTCCCTCAGGTCCGCGCCTGCTACGACTGCTAGACGCTCTAGAGACCGCCGAGCGTGAAGTCGAAGTGACATGTCCTCTTCACCCACAATAGCACGACAGGCAACGGCATAAATCAGGCGCTGGCTCTCCGTGTCAGGTTCAATATTGCCATCTTCATCAGGTAGCACGAAACGTATCACTTCTCCAGTCTGGTTGAGGTCGGAGGGTTGACCATTGGGCATGCGCGCCGCAAATAGGGTTTGTGTGTCTCTTGTGCGTTCACCCTCCTGTGAAAAGACAATCATAGACCTGTCATCAGATGTGATGCGATACTCGATCATGTCCGTGGGATGTGAAGTGAAGATAGCCGCAGTCATGTTGCGATAGGATGCGAGTCCCCAAATCCTCGAGACTGACATTCCCCCTAAGTCGTGCTCCAAGTCATAGTCGTCCTGGAACTCTTCAATCATGCGTTTCCATTGTGGCTGTTGCAGAGCGCCGTCACTTTGAAGTTGGTGAAGGTCTGTAACTAAACCAATGCCACCGAGTGTACCTATTTGGAATTTGCATTTGTCGCTTTGTTCATTCATGGAAGTGAGCATTGCTATAGTGGGTTAGCGGTGCTGAAAGGCCTTGTAGATATTGCATATCATACCAGAAATCGGCTCTAGGTGCCTTGCTTGGTGGCCTTTGTTGTCCTCAGTCTCTGGCTCATAGACCGGGTAATCGCGGAATTTGAAGGCACCGGGATTGGTAACGCTACCCGTGTATGTGGCGTGGGGCATGGATATGGCGATAAAACCTGCCATGGCACCAGCTGCCAGAGCAATGGTTGTGGATGATGTCTGGTAGGTTTTCATCAGCGAAACGGCCCATTTTAGCATGGGCATAAAAGTTTGAGCGTACGGTATGTAGCCATCTAAGGGGACCAGCGATGTTGTGATATGCCCATTTCTCATTCAACTGGTCCAAAGGATGCTCTATCAAATGTGTGACTAACGTGTACTGTTGTGAGGTTTCTCCGAGCGAGCTTCCCAGAGTGACTTCGAGTTTCATTAGCCGAAGCTGCGTTCCGCATACCGCAGCTATCATGGCGACTGCGCAGCCAAAGTTGCCTGGGCGCGTCGCAGGCGAAATCTGCCACGGACCACAGGAAAGCGCTGTAGTACGTTGTCTGTCTTTGATTGCCTTCTCAAAGAGAGATCCAGAGCATAACGGACTGTCCTTGATTTCTGGGTTCTTCAGAGAGTGACGCGCCAGAATCTGAAGATCATAAGGCTTGGAAGGGCTATTCGTTGGATCTGATCTGCGGACCCGCACGAGCATGACTTCATTGAAGTCGTTCACCACCATTAGCAGTGGAATTCCCCAGCGACTTTCGTGCGAATGTAGAAAGGAAGAGCCTGCAGAAGGCGTTGAAGGCTTCAAAGACTCGCACCAGGTGAAAGACCGAATGTTAACCTCCCGAAAGCCATGGCTATTTGGATCCTGCGATGGCTGAAGGTGTGACCAAAATACATGATTGGCGACGGCAACCCGAGTCCATTGCTTCTTAAGGCCAATGGGCTCCCAGAGGGACAGTACCAGATTCGATGTCAGCACGGCAAGGACACTACGTCGATATTTGCCTAGTCCTGCTGGCGACCAAGCCAGACCCACGACATTACTTTCTGAAAGGTCTGCAGCGACCGAAAAATCATCTCGATTCCCCGGAAGATAGGTCGGCCATTCAGAGTTCGTAAACAAGTTGGCTCTAACACGAGTCATGAGCCAATCTTGGGTTGAGTTGGGGGCAGACTCCTCATCTCTGCCTTTCTTGGGTGTCTATCAAAATGTCAGTTACTTCTTAGCCCATCAAATAATTAGATACATACCAGGATTTGGAAGTATTCACCCGCAGCGATAGCAAGCTCGCCGTCCGGGGACCAAGAAATGGCGTCATGACAGGATGGAGATAATGACAGGGCCACAGGGTTCAACATGGCGTCATATGTTGGATCTTTGCTACGCCGACATTATTGGTAAAGAAAGGGTTCGCGAGGTGCAATATGAAGATATATGAAGAAGAGAAGCCAGAGATCTGCTTTTGTTTGGGTCGCATTCTGCGCGGTTGATTCCTGAATAATCAGGCAACCACAAGAGACCCGAAGAATACTTCGAGTAATTAGCGAGAATGAAGATATGGAAGATGAGACTAACAGGGAAGTATATATTAATGGCCTTGTGAAGACATGTAGTCGACCTAAGAGAGGAAAAGAAGCAAAGATGGCGAGAGGCCGAGAGAGCGACACTATGTATCCCTATAGAAAGCCCGGAAAGAAGCACGCGAACATTTTATACAAAAAAGGACCCCCAAAGCAAAAGCGCCAGGTAAATATATAGGATTTGGCCAACCTGCTATTCCAAATAGCAGAAAAGGTACATATGTACACGTCCCTGCTACACGGGATGATATCCAAGCTTGCATTGCCCATCTGAGGGTATCAGTCATAACATGCCACCGTGCACAGTGCATTATTTTTGGTGAAATCAATCCACCCGATCCAATCTCTGCACAACCATCGCAGTCGCAGCACCACCGCCGTTGCAGATCGCAGCCACTCCATATTCGCCGGGCTGTAATTGGTGGAGCAAGGTGACGAGAATACGCGAGCCTGAGCTGCCGAGAGCGTGGCCGAGAGAGATAGCGCCTCCGAGCATGTTGACTTTGGCGTTTTGCAAACCAAGAATCTAGACGAGTTAGATCTGATGTGGAAGTGAGACAAACAGGGTACTAACCTTTTCATTGGCTTTGATGACAGCTGCGAAAGCCTCGTTGAATTCCCATACCGCCACTTGATCCTTGGTGATACCGGCACGCTCCAGCGCAATCGGGACTGCTTTGGCAGGGGCCACTGGGAAATCCACAGGGTCGATGGCGGCATCAGCTGTAGAAACGATGCGGGCCAAGACACGGCTCCCAACGCCATATTCGCGAGCAAGATCCTTGCTGCCCAGGATCAGAGCAGATGCTCCATCATTCATGGTAGATGCGTTGCCAGCGGTTACGGTACCAGTCCCATCTCGTAGAAAGGCGGGTTTCAGGGTCTTCAACTTATCGGCACGCAAGTTTTCGAAGCCTTCATCCCGTTCGACAACGGTATCTCCTTTCTTACCTTTCACAGTAACTGCGGCAATTTCATCGGCAAACTTGCTCTCCTTCCATGCCTCCTGGGCCCGCTCATATGACTGGATGGCATATAAATCCTGGTCCTCCCGGGAGATGTCGTAATTCTTCGCAGTATGTTCGGCGCAGATGCCCATGTGGAACTTGTTGTAAACATCCCATAGACCATCCTTGATAAGACCATCCTCTAGCTTAATCTCACCAAAGGGGGGCAATTGGCTAGCACGTGCCATATAATAAGGGACACGAGTCATGTTCTCCATACCACCAGCCACCTGTGCTTCTGCTAGGCCAAGTTGAATATTCTGTGCGGCAAGTGACACAGCCTTCAAGCCAGAAGCGCAGACCTTGTTGATTGTCGTAGCTTCGATAGTGGAAGGGAGACCGGCAAAAATAGAGGCCTGACGGGCGGGCGCTTGGCCTACTGAACCCTGCAAAACATTTCCCATATATACATCCGTGATCTTCTCAACAGGTACCTTGGATTTATCTAGGGCGGATTTGATTGCGACAGCGCCGAGCTCAGGTGCTGATACGGAAGCAAAGGAACCATTGAACTGGCCAACCGGAAGTTAGTAAATTACTCATCAAAACATTTGTAGACGTAACATACCTTTGCTGTCGGTGTGCGAGATGCACTCAAAATGTAAGCTTCCTGAATTTCCTTACAAGTCGGGCGTGCGGAGCTGAACTGTCGCTGGGCGCGGAATGCGGGGAAGGCCCGCTTGGGGAGACGAGCAGACAGGCCTGGGGAAACCATGGTTTATTCAAGACAGAAGTGAGTGGTAACTTGACGGTATTGAAGAATAGAAGAGTTATGAGGAGAAATAGTCAAGAAGAATGAAGAGCTGAGGAATGCTCTTGCATGTGCTTATCGGGATTTATCCGCCCGTATAACCGCCTATAACCGCCACTCCGCTTGAACCGAGGCCCCCAAGGCGGTCGCCGAGCCCGGGCCTATCCATGGATGATATAATAATTGCTGAGTCAAGAGCTCCCCGGAGCCGGAGCTCAGGGTACTTCAATCTAACCTTTTTTGGGCTTGTTTCTCCATTGGGATATTTCTTCCGATCTTCCCCTCCATCGCTTTGCTGCATATAGCCTACCGTATCAATGACCTTTCAGGTTTCCTCTCCTTCCCCTCTCCTCTATCTTCCTTCTCTCCTGGCTGTCCTTGCAAAGTCCTATCCCCAGCTTCATAAACACAGCTTTAGCAACCCAATTTAATAACTCCACGCCTTACCCGATTGTTCTGTCATGTCTACATCCGCCCGCCGTCGTCTCATGCGGGACTTCAAGGTACGCGTCAATATCATCACCTCGCCTTGGATTATCCGAACGTCTCCGCTGTATCCATAAATGGGCTCATTTGAAGCTATTCATATATTTCCTTCGCGCCCAATTTCCTTCCTAAATTCTTCCTCGGTGTTCTGCGTCCAAGAGGATTCGCCTCCGCTAACATTTCCATACTCGCAGCGCATGCAAACCGATCCTCCAGCTGGCGTCTCTGCATCTCCAGTCGCTGATAATGTCATGACATGGTATGTTTATTCCGCGTTATGCTTTGAAGTTCTTGGCAATGGTTCTGATGAAATGTCAGGAATGCCGTCATTATCGGCCCCGCCGACACGCCGTTCGAAGATGGCACATTCCGCCTGGTCATGAACTTCGAAGAACAATACCCCAACAAGCCCCCGGGTGTGAAATTTATAAGCCAAATGTTCCATCCCAATGTGTATGGAACCGGCGAGCTCTGTCTCGATATTCTGCAGAACCGCTGGAGTCCGACATATGATGTGGCGGCTATTCTTACTAGTATCCAAAGGTAGGGTGGGCTTGGTTATGAAGGATCACTATACAGATGCTAATAGCTTGTCAATTCTAGTCTTTTGAATGACCCCAACACCTCATCTCCGGCCAACGTTGAGGCCTCGAACCTCTACAAAGACAACCGCAAAGAGTACGCCAAGCGAGTGCGAGAGACGGTCGAGAAAAGCTGGGACGATAATTGAGCAATCAAATACGCTCAGCCAATTTCGATGTCCTGACATTCTCACGAATGAGCACAACAGCTTGGCTGTTCGATCTGCACAGCATGGGGTTTCTGGCGCTTGGTATCTTATTCTTTCAGGTTGTGTATTCATTCTTCTCCCCTTTTCTTGACGTCTTTATTTCCTTTTTCATCTTTTATCTTTTTTCCCCCTCGATATCTCTAGTTCATGGTTCTTCATACTTCGCCAGGTCGTGTCGGGCGAGTTTTACAAGATTACAGTCTCATTGTTTTTAGTGCATTAGCCTGTTTCCCGCAAACCTTGCGCTTTGGTACAATGATATATGCATTGTAGAGAATGTAAATGGGCATGCAAGTAAACCAGATGTTCAATTATATCCTATTTATATCCTTGTACTTCGTATACAACATAGTTCCCTACGTACATGTATACATTAAGCTTATCTGCAGGGGGTTGGTTGCATATCCGAGTCCGGGGGCGGTAAGCCCAAACGGGGTGACTGTCAACAGTTGAAATCCCACTCTTTCGCGTCAACCCCCTCCCCTGCAAACTCCCGTAGGTCTTCCTAGTTTGGCCGTCCTTTCTTTGCGGCCTGGCTGTTGATTTGTCTTTTTCTTCATTCCTTGAGCGTTTTGGTCCACGGTGCACGTGGACCCCCTGGTCCTCAGCCCCCCTCCTCCGARCCACTACACCGCAACAGACGAGTTCCCATTTGAAACGCCTCTGACGAACTCCGAGGCCCACCTACCCCTTCTCGGGGTCTATCTTCTAGCTTGCGCGTGTCTTAGCCAAGTCACACTCTACAAATATGGCGTGAGTATACACTCGGCCCTATCATGCGTTGGTCATCACTAATTAATATGGTTCCACAGGTCCGCGGGGTCGAACACCATCAAGGGTATGACACAGACTGGCACTATGAACCAAAGTGCATTTTACTAGAACTGAGACTAATTGCATATATATAGTGGTTGCAAGGTTCCGTCCGCAAAACAAGATTGAATTGTCCTCGGGGGGTAAGCCCATCGTCGAATTCGAGAATGAAGAGTCATGCAGCATCAACGTGAGTCCAAACTTAAACCAGAAACTGTGAGGGCTATACTGACAAATATTCTAGTCCCGAGAGGGCACAGGGGCCTTCACCTTTGATCGGGTGTTTCCTATGGACACCGCGCAAAACGACATCTTTGACTTCTCTATCCGACCGACTGTGGACGATATTCTGAATGGATATAATGGAACAGTTTTTGCCTATGGTCAGACTGGTGCTGGAAAATCATATACCATGATGGGTTCCGACATCGATGATGAGATAGGGAAAGGAATCATTCCACGCATGATCGAGCAAATCTTCGCCAGCATCCTGACTAGCCCGAGCAACATCGAGTACACCGTACGGGTCAGCTATATGGAAATTTACATGGAGAGGATCCGTGATTTACTCGTGCCCCAAAACGACAACTTACCAGTTCACGAGGAGAAAGCTCGCGGGGTTTACGTCAAAGGATTGCTGGAAGTCTACGTGTCTAGCGTGCAGGAGGTCTACGAAGTCATGCGCCGGGGAGGAGCAGCACGCGCCGTCTCTGCAACCAACATGAACCAGGAATCCTCTCGCTCCCACTCCATCTTCGTTATCACTGTCACCCAGAAAAATGTCGAGACTGGGTCCGCCAAGAGTGGCCAATTGTTTTTGGTTGATTTGGCTGGTAGCGAAAAGGTCGGCAAGACCGGCGCAAGTGGCCAGACTCTGGAGGAGGCCAAGAAGATTAACAAGAGTTTGAGTGCGCTAGGAATGGTCATCAACGCATTGACCGACGGCAAATCGACACACATTCCTTACCGTGACTCCAAGCTCACTCGAATTCTCCAAGAATCTCTCGGTGGTAACTCTCGAACGACCTTGATTATCAACTGTTCGCCCAGCAGCTACAACGATGCCGAAACTATCTCAACCTTGCGTTTTGGTGTGCGCGCCAAGGCCATTAAGAACAAGGCTAAGGTCAACGCAGAGCTGAGCTCCTCAGAAATGAAGCAACTGCTGCGCAAGGCGCAAAGCCAAATGACGAATTTCGAAAGCTATATTTCAGCGCTTGAGGGGGAAATCAGCATGTGGCGTAGCGGCGATAGCGTCCCCAAGGACCAATGGACCCCCGCGCGAGGAAGCGAAATTGTCAGTGCCGCGAAGACCGAAGCCCGCGCCCCACGTCCGGGTACTCCCTCGCGTTTACAGGAGACTGCGCGTTCAGAAACCCCGCGCCCAGATTCACGGGTTGGAGATAGGTCCAGCACTCCTAGCCTGGTACTGGAGAAGGATGAGCGTGAGGAATTCTTGCGCCGTGAGAATGAATTCCAAGACCAGCTCTCAGAGAAGGAGTCGCACATTGTCAACGTGGAGCGCAGCCTCCGCGAGGCACGCGACGAGCTTAGGTCTATGAAGGAGAATGGTGCACGAACCGGCAAGGATAATGAGCGCTTGGGCACAGAAGTCAACGAGCTCCGCATGCAGCTCGAGAAGGTCTCATATGAGAGCAAGGAAGCTGCCATCACCATGGATGGCCTCCGAGAGGCCAATTCAGAACTCACAGGCGAGTTAGATGAAGTCAAGCAGCAGCTTCTGGATGTCCGAATGAGGGCAAAGGAGACCACTGCGGCGCTTGACGAGAAGGAAAAGAAGAAGAGTGAAAAGATGGCTAAGATGATGGCTGGGTTCGACCTCGGTGGTGATGTGTTCTCCGATAACGAGCGCAAGCTGCAGGATCTCATCCAGCGCGTCGACGCTTTACACCAAATCAGCTCTGAGGGAGAAGTCATTGCACCAGACGACATCCTTGACCTTCGCACGAATCTTCTCGAGGCGCAAGGCTTTATCCGACAAGCCGAGCTGACCGTGAACGACCGAAGTGACTTTGGCGAGCTGCAGGACAGCCGCCGTGCAGATTTGGAAAAGAGACTGGATGACCTTCAACAAGAGTATGAAGGTCTCTTGACGCGCAACTTGGGCGAGGGCGATGTGGAAGAGATTCGAGGACGGTTAGAGCAGGTTTACGTGACAAAGAAGGAGGCCGAGACTGCAGCGGCAGATGATCTTCGTTCTGACATTTTGCGCAAGGATGAGGAGTTGACCAAGTTGCGACAATCTCTTGTCGACACTCAGTCCCGGACGTCCACCAATGGTGCCGCAAGCAAGACTTTGCAGCAGCAGATCACCGAATTCGATGCCATGAAGAAGTCTCTCATGCGTGACCTTCAGAACCGCTGCGAGCGTGTTGTCGAGTTGGAAATCTCCCTGGACGACGCACGAGAGCAGTATAACAACGTCCTTCGATCCTCAAACAACCGGGCTCAGCAGAAGAAGATGGCCTTCTTGGAGCGCAACCTCGAGCAATTAACCCACGTACAGCGTCAACTCGTGGAACAAAACAGTAGCTTGAAGAAGGAGGTGGCAATCGCGGAGCGGAAATTGATTGCAAGAAACGAGCGCATTGCCAGCCTGGAAGCCCTGCTCCAGGAGAGCCAAGAGAAACTTACGCAAGCCAACCACCGGTATGTTTTGACCTATTCCTTTGGATCTTGCTTAAGTGTACTCGATACTAACTACCCTGATAGGTTTGAAGCTCAACTCACCGCTGTTAAGGAACGCCTCGAAGCAGCGAAGCAAGGTTCTACCCGTGGCTTACCGAGCATGGATGGGAATGCGAGTTTTAGCTTTGGGGGGTCACGCATCGCGAAGCCTTTACGTGGAGGTGGTGACGGGCCGGCGAATGCGAACGTCACGGGCATACAGTCACAAGAAGCGACCGGGAAGCGCAGCAGTTGGTTTTTTGATCGCCGATGATCCTACTCCACTGTCAGAAAGCTGCTCGTCCGTTGCACAACTGCTTCTGAGGCTTGATGGTTGTCTGCCGTGTACCCCAGATCTTGTGCAATTCGTGCTTCTTTCACTAGCATGTGGTTGATCCTGGCCGATATTGGTCTATATTGATTCCTCTTTACGCTGTCTCACGAGTTTCTTCTATTCTTTGATCATCTGATCAGCAGGCTTTTTCTTGTTTCTGATGTGATTTTGATACATATTTTTCCTTTCCCATGTTTCCTTGCATTTCTCTTTCCAGTACATTAGATCCCATGCCGGGGACTGGCTCATGCGTCTTCCCGATACCCTTGTACATCAATTCCAGAATAGAATGGAGAAGAGCTGGTAGTCTGTGGGGTTTGAGTGATTTTGATGTGACAATTCTATTATATACGAGACAATGGATTGAATTCGATCCCCATCAAAGTCAGCTCATGATTTCCCACTTTGTCTGAAGATATAGTCTTGGAAGAAATCGAGTCAAAGTTCGATCAAAATCAGAGTCCAAATCTAAGTTGATAAGACACTGTATACATACACTTTCTCTACCAACCTTTGGAAGGGTTGTATTCTCGAAATATACAGAAGACATGGGGGTAATCGAAAAGTAGACAAGGACAAGAAAAAATAAAAAATAAAAAAATAAAAAATAAACTGGAGAAACAGAGAATATGAGAAGAGAATATGCAATGCCATCCCCTTCGCCCGTCCAAAAGAGAATGCCTCACATCATGATTGCGCCAGTATTCGCCCAAACAACAATCTAAACCAATCCGTCGTAAAGCGACAGGGCACTGACGATGGTTTCATCCCGTTTACTGCCTTCTTTGAATTCCTCAATGTCGAGACTGCCATTCTCGTCCTTGTCCATCATCCGGAAGATCTTCCGTACGCGTTTCTCCGGGGTATCTTCGTCCTCGGGGAGTTTCACCATGGATCCAACCTGTATTCCAGTTAGTTATTAGAGCGTATATTTTCACAAGATCCCATTATACATACCATCTTATAGATCGCCTCGACAATGGCCAGCATTTCGTCATAAGTGATTTTTCCATCGCCATCAATATCGTACAATTGGAATGCCCAATCCAGCTTATCCTCCATCTTGCCCCGCGAAGTCACGGAAAGGGCGCAGATAAATTCCTTGAAATCGATCATACCACTGTTGTCCGAGTCGAAAACGCGAAAGACGTAATTGGCGAAGGATGATGGGTCACCGAAGGGGAAGAACTGCCGGTAGATTTTCTGGAATTCTTCCTTGGTCAGGGTACCGGACGGGCAGTCCTTGAGGAATCCTAGAGATGCCCACAGTCAGCCATCACTCTTTGACAATTTCGTGTCCGATATGTGGCTCATATCTGCATATCTGCATACCTTTATACCATTGTTGTAGCTCCTTCTTATCGAAATGTGTTGCCCTTTGCAGCTCATCGAGCTGCGTTGGCGAAAGCTTTGATTGACTGCAGAACACGAGGTCAACGCGGATCCTCTGAATTCAGGTCGCGTGATATTCATCATGATCTCAGATCGAAGGTACGGGGGGCTTTGGTCCTGGCTTGTTCCCCCCGAGGTGATGCGCAATCTGAAACCCACGAGGTCCGTTCCACCGCCATTTTCAAAGAGGGTGACAGGATAGTAGAACTTACGACTTTCCCATGATCAAAATCACCCCTCTAGAACAGTATCAAGACCAAGTTCTAACCAAATCTGGGAGTGAGGGCCTTGCAATGGGCTCGGAGTGATGACGCGGGGTAAAAACAGGCGGGATAGGTGTGGCTGAGTTGTGGCTGGTAAACGGTAAATGGGAAGTGATAAGTCAGTCTAAGCAAGGGTTTCCCAATGTAAGATGAAAAAAGTGAAACAAGAAAAAAAAAAAAAAAACCAATACACTTCTAAAGATAGAAAAGAGGTTGAAGATGGAGGCGAGAGAACGGGGAAGTCCAGAACATCCCGGGGCTTGGCACTTTTCTATTAAGACAATTCTCATTATTGCGTATATACATATAAGTCCACTTTCCATTTCCTCCATATCAAAACACATTTCTCTATCTGCAATGAGGTAGACCTCTCCAAGCAATGGGGGCTTTCTCTTTTGAAAGGGGAAAAAAAAGACAAAAAGACAAAAACACAGAAGTCTTCTCTCGACCCCAAAATGCAAGGCTAAAATGAATGTTTGAAACATCAATAGGAAGGTCTTTAGTCCACCTTGATTGAGCCATAGATACGGTGAATGAATGCCCAACTGGCAAAGAAACCAATGGAACCTGCACAAAAGTCAGCAAAGAAAGCCCATCCGGAAGACACAGGAACAAGAACCTACCAGTCAGAATAAACACAACGAACGCGATCAACGCCGAATAGCCCACATAGAGCACCGCCCCCGTCAATCCACCAAAGCTGACCCGTGTCGCCCAGAAAATGAGCGCATTCACAAAGACATATCCTCCGGTCATACCTGCACCCATAAATGCGCGCCAGTGCCACTGGTAGTTCTCTGCACACAGCAAGAAATACACCAGCAAGACAGTAGTAGCCGCAGAGGTAATAATCATCAGGCCGTAGCAGAGGAACAGGAACCCGAACATGTAGTAGATCTTGTTGGTCCAGAGGGAAGTCATAATGAAGTACAGCTCGACAAAAATTGCACCGAAGGGGAGAATTCCGGTCAGCAGAATCGACGGAATTGTGCGCAGGCTACCAGACATCGGAGGAATCTGCCGAGGGATTTGGTTCGTCTTGGTAGGACCCTCAAGCGGCTATTCGAAAAGTGTGGTTAGTCACTTGAATGTCCGGATATAGGGAATTTTAACAGTACCGATTGCTTGAATCCCAACCAGCTGCCTGCCACGCTCAAGGGCACGCTGATAACAAACCAGATTAAGACCAGTGCCAACATAGTTCCAAATGGTACGGCACCGCTGGATCCCTTGGCCCAAACAAAGAGATTCAGCGTGAAGAAAGTACCAAATACAATGCCAGGAATGAACAGAGGTGTTATGATAATGTTGCGTCTCCAAGCATCGCCTCCGAATGTCTTATACACTCGCGCCGACACGTAACCGCCGATACCACCGAAGAGGGCGGAAATCAGGAGAATTGCAGTAGCCAGGAATCCACGGTTGGAAGGAGAAAGGAGGCCAAGCAGGGCAAATGCTACAAGGGAAGATTAGCACCTAGAAGGAGGAGAGCGTGAGCCAGAATACCTACCGACAGTCACACCGGTCATCATAAATAGCTGGGCGCCATTGCCAACCATCACACTCAGCAACAATGGAGACTTGGGGCACCGGAAAACGTCGCCATGGACCAACTTCCAGCCAGAATCCTCCTGAACTCCGTCTTCGATCGCAGCCGAAGTGCTGTCCAAATCTTCCAGGTTGAACGAATCAAGCCTGTTATAGCGAGCAATATCCTTCTTGAGTGCGCGGACTAGAATCATGCTGACCATACCGACGAGGAAAACCACAAAGACGGCCGAATTGATGAGCGAGAACCAGTGGATCTTGGGGTCATAGACATGAAGATACTTATCCCACCGGGTAGCCCAGGCTGTGGGGGACTCCTTCCAGTACACACTATATGTCCAGGTGACTGCGGTCTCCCCGTCCTCGTTGAGCGTAAGACCATTTCCCGGGGTACCACACTCAGCGGCGCCACCTTCTAAATTCCGGGAGTCCTTGCGAGATTCAGGCTGGACAAGCACTCCAACAACGCGGTATTTATCCTTGCCGCCAAAACCCACCTTATGATAATCAATCACAATGTCGTAGTGATTGTTGAGCAGAGCCTGCCCATTGTCATCTAGCTCACCCAGAGAGAAACCGGGGTTGTAGAATTTGGTCTTGGTAACACCGTCATAGTTCAACTGCGCGGCTGGCAGCCCATCCACAATCCAGTTGATGTTGTAGCCCTGAGCTATTCGCCGATTGGTCCACTTTGCGCTGCGGGCATCAAATTTTGCCTCTGCACATATCGATTTGCACGTCTCGTTCTTTGCCATGTGAAGCTCGAATGGCGAGGTGCGTATCCGATCACCGAATAGAATGCTCCCCAGGGATTCCCTCACATCTTTAGGGCCGTCTGCAGGTCGGCAGAACCCAAAAGCCGGATGGTAGTAGTCAAATGAGAAGACCGAATGAAGCTGATCATCGCGCGAGAGACTGGGGGTGAGGTGGTTGACATAAAGCGGAACTGCTTGTCCTTCGTCGTAGGAGGTCGGTGCAACACCAGGCAGATAAAAAGCGGTAGTCAAGGAAGGGATTGCTAGTAGAGTCGAGGAGACAAGAAAGGCTCGATCGGTGAACCGCATGTTGAGTGTCTCTATAGAATTTGGGAGCCTGGAAATCAACCGCAATTGTTTGTTTTGGGGGAGGATAGGAGTAGAAGCTAGGGTTTCAATGGGCGACCGTGAAAGAAAATGGAGGTTGTTTACAGCAAGAAGCTACCCTAGAAAGAGAGAATCACGGTCCTCATTTGTGAGAAACTCGCGATACTCGAAAGGAGGTAAAGTGCCAAAGTACCAAACTGCGAGTGACAGACTGGCAATGACGATCTAAGGATGTCTTGTTGATGCCTTGGTGCCTTGTTGCTATCACACGTGACCGGTATTATCGTCGAAGCGGCCAAATTTTTTTGTTCGCGAACTATTGTTCTCTATAAGTCATCGACTCTCAATCATGGCTCCAGCACAGGCGTCTGCACGCCCTCAAAGCCTATCGACATTACTTGAGACTCTGAATACTTGTCTGTCTACTACTGCCTCCTCTCTACCCAAGCCACACAAGGATGCGCCTTCCGATGTCACGATCGAAACTCCTCAAGACGGCATATCTCTCCTCGACACCAAGAGCGAAATTCTCCTCTCCTACTTGCAAAATCTAGTGTTCCTGATTATCTTCCAACTGCGAAATGTGTCGGCGAAGCAAACCCTGAAAGAGAAGAGCCAATCTACGGACAACTCCCTCGAAGATGATATTCGCAAGAAATTGATTGAGCTCCGGGTATTCCTCGAACGTGGTGTCCGTCCTTTGGAAGGACGATTGAAGTATCAGGTGGATAAGGTCATCAAGGCTGCAGAGGATGCGGAGCGAGCAGAGAAGGTTCAGCCGGCCAAGACCAAGAAAAGCCGCAAAGCCGCGACATCAGGCAGCGAAGCCTCATCGGATGACGAAGATGCGCGTGGCAGTGAGGAGGAAGAGGACATCGATGAAATGGCGTACCGACCTAATGTTTCTGCCTTCTCCAAGGGAGTGGCCGAGCAGAAGAAGGCCCAACCCTCCAAGGGTGCCGTTGAAGGGCCCGGGGATGGCATTTATCGTCCCCCGAGGATCATGCCAACTTCCTTGCCTACGACGGAACGTCGCGAACGCCAGGACCGCAGACCAATTCGATCCAACGTTATCGACGAATTTGTTAGCGCTGAAATGTCCTCCGCACCCATGGCTGAGCCCAGTATCGGCAGCACAATCATTGATGGTGGCCGAACGGTTAAGTCAAAGAAAGACCGAGAGCGCGAGGCAGAGCGTACCACCTACGAAGAGACCAACTTTGTCCGATTGCCGAAGGAGACTAAGAAGGACTTGGCCAAACGGGGTCGCGGAAAGGATACCACGTACGGTGGTGATGAATGGAAGGGGCTCAATGAGGGCGCAGATAACATTGAACGTCTCACCCGGAGAATCAAAAGCAACGGAGCCGCACTTGAGAAGAGTCGGAAGCGAGTCCGCAATGAGGACGGGCAACGCGGCGATGGTGTTGGCATGGGTCAGGTCTTTGACAAGCGACGAAAGAAGGTTGACAGCTGGAAGCGGTAAAAAGTGGTTGCAGCAGGCAACTTCCATGTTCAAGGGCGTTTCTTTCTGGATCTCAACCACTTTGGAGTTTACTTGATTACCCAAGGTCCATCTTGACCAATGCATACATGTATCTAGATTCTACGACATACATTAAAGGATATGATTCCACCGGATCAATTCAGTCTAGGGCTGTGTATGTGTATGTGTACCTATACTTCGTACCTCACCGCCGGAATAATGATTCGGCATGCCGATAAACACCGGCATCTGGCATACTCCTTCCGGGGCTAACAAAAATATAATGTTTGGCATGGCCACTACAGTTCATATTGAATCGATCGAAATAAATCACTTATTCAAGAAGTTACTCAATTGGGTAGCCTCCAACTTGCTGTGACTAGGCCCAAATGCAATTCACATGTTAAAATCCCCGAGCAGGATAGTTGAACATGACGTCATTGTGTCCCTCAAGACCAACTCTTGGTATCTTTCGTTTCTTTTCTTTCCAACATCGTTGAGCGTTTTTGATCAAAATGGAAAACCCAGGTGCGTTGCCAATTCGATCTTATATATTTACCTCCTGCTCATTCTTATAGTGGCCGATATACCGACCGTTATCCGGAGTCTGACACAGTCGCCGCCGTCTATACAAGAAACCGTCCTCAAGCGATATTTCACCAACAATTCCTCATTTGTTCATCCATTCTGCCGAGTGCCCAACTTTGAAGGTAGCAGGTGGTGGGTCTCGAAGATATTCCAATGGTACAAGATCATGTCACCCCGGATCGAGCTAGAGATTCATTCTATTGGTACGGGCTCCCCAAGGTTATGGACAGCATAATTTTGACTGCAAACTCTGACCATCCTCCAGCATTTGATGAGGATAAGCTCAAGCTCTATGTGAATATGTCACAGATCTTCTCCATTTGGCTTGTTCCATTCCATGTCGCTCCGGTGACTCTTACTACGGTCTTGGACCTGACGTACGATTCGGACAATAGCGATGCTACGACCAATGGCGACCACAAGCTTTACTACATTTCTAAGCAAGAAGATCTGTATCAAACATCGGAGTTCGTCAAGTTCCTCATGCCGCATATCGGATATTGGGTTATTTTTGTTTGGCATCTTATTGCAACCCTTTTCTGTCTCCTAGGTGTGACTTTGCTATGGCCTATACTGTGGCTGGAAGAGCAGCATTATATCCCCGTTCGCTTTTTGCGAGGGGGTAATTTGGCTTACGACATGGGGAAGAAGATTCCAGAAATTAAAGGGCAATGATGGGAGTCGATTTTCTATCTTCAGGTGGATATCGTTGAATTTAAGCGCTATGTCTTGATATTACATACAATACATGTTTTCTTGGCAATTGTCTTCCAAGCCAAGACAACCAACAAAGCATTCCATTCGAATTATGATGACCCTCTTAGCTTCCACTGCACATGCATCCTCCGTGACATTGGGCAAGTATCATGGCAACCCAGTTTAATGAGCTTACTTTGACTTGTGTTGTTTCTTCAGCTCCCTGCGGAACGAGTTCTCTTGTTCCACGAACCTCAAGGGCAAGCCACGACCAATACCAAAGAACACGAACAACGCCCACTTCCAGCGGAACGGGTTGACGACAAGGACGAAGAAGTACCAGTAGATCAGTTCAGCATAGGTGAAGAAGTCAAATGCTCCCGTGGGTGCCAGGCGCTTCATGAACCTAGTGAAGTCGATCCATGTCTTCATCCACCCTTCGGTAGGTCTGGTCAATGGGTCGGTCAAGAACATGAGCAGGAATCTCGTGTAGATTCCAATATGCATATTGCCCACTGTACCAATCGCATCGATGTAGGTGCTGTTGTTTGCGCAAATATCCGGGTACTTGGGTGGGAAGACTTGAAGATACCAACTAGGCGGTCCGTAGGGTTCATCGAAACACTCATCGGGCAAAAAGGTCAGTGATGGCCGTTTGAATCCAGTTGCCATGACGATAATATCCCCCTCAACCAGTTGCTCGTGGCCAGGTCCCCCCTTGGGGACACCCTTAGATCGATAGTTGAACATCACACCCTTCTCTTCCACAGAAACGATGTCACCCCGTAGCCAGTGGGCTTTGCCCTCGCGGATCTGGTTGAACAACTCGTCATTGGCCATCGGAGTTCCGGTAAAGATTCCTTTGTCTGACGGCGCAATGTCTTGAAGATCACGATAGAAAAACTTGCGCAGCAACCATTCGGGGATCCACGAGAGTGAGGTTTCCTGGCCGAAGATATTGCACGCTAGCAGAGACTGCACGAGTATGTTGCGGGGGATGATCCATTTATCGGAGCGAGAAAGAACATCAATCTCGGCAGCTCCATTCTTGACGGCGAACTCCAAGGCCTCAATGGCGCTAGCGCCGCCTCCCACAATGAGCACCTTTTTGCCTTTGGCATTTTTGCCATCCAACTCAGAGGAGTGGTAGATTTGGCCCTTGAAATTTTCCTGGCTCGGTAGCGGTGGCATCTTAGGATCTCCACAAACTCCTACCGTGGCCAAGATGCCGTCGAAGCGGCCATACTTCTTTTCGTCATTGTTGATGATCCACTGGCCATTCTTGGTCTTTTTCACAGACGTGACTTTAGTCTCAAATACCGTGCGTCTTTCCAGGTCATATCTCTTCCAGACATCAACGATTTGCTCTTTGATCTGTTGCTGGGTGGGATACGCGCTATCGAACTGGACCGAAGGATGGAAACGGTACATGACGCTGTGGACTTGTAGTGCGGAGGTGGAATTGACTCTCTATTAAGGGTATTAGTATAAGTACTTTAACTAAAAAAGCAAAGTAGAACTGACACTCCAGATGCCTYCCAATCCTTGTTCTTTGGGTCTCGATTCGAACAATTGAACATCGAAGCCATTGCCAACACAGTGGGCAGCCGATGACACACCGGTCAAGCCTGCGCCAATGACTGCTACTCTCTTTCGAGGAAGATTTGCATTCTGAGCGGTAGGGGGCGGGGGTATAGGAGAAAAGACGTAAACCAACACCGCTTGCATAGCCAAGTAGAGCCAGGTAAAGGTCTCTACGAATGGATGCCGGATGAAGGCCGAGAGCGCCGAGATAAAGGACTCAGAACCCATGATTTTTAGAGTGAAACAATTGAAGGAAGAAAAGAATCAACATTGAAAATATTTGTACTTCCAATTCCCTCTGTGACGTTACCTTTTTTACATGTGATATGGGTACAGATGACATCATAGGAGGAAACCTGTCTGGGAAAAGAGGAGACACTTAGCACGTACTATATAATATCATGTATGGATTTGCTTGGTTGATTCTCAAGGTCTCCAAGGAAGTTTCATGTGAAATTGCTGCCCGTTCCACCAATATCGACCATTTAAGAAGAGGTGATGTACAATATCATACTGGGTAGGGCACCTGTAATTTTGACAGGAATCAAATATAGCGTATGTACTTTGACTATAAGTAATTAAAAGGGATTTGTGTGATCGCAAGGCAATATTTGAATATCTCACTCTCCAAGGGCTGTATACATATCCGTGTGGGATACCTACGCCTATCAAATGACAAGATAATCATTCTTTGATATTCAAACCATATCCATCACATTCAAGAGTAGATGATAATTTTACCTATTCCCTATGAATTTGTGTGGATATAATACAACATCTTTATGTTGCTAGGGTGCATATTGTACGCTTATACTAGAAGAGTACATAGTTATGTACTTAGATATGTAGAAATACAATCCGAGTGAAGTGTTTACGTCTAGGCACCAACTCATTTGGACTATATCAGAACTATTATTAACAGGGATCTATTAATTCCATCTCCATCAAGACACTCAATTACCTAGCATAATTGAATATAATTGAAAATTGAATCAACTCCCGCTCCTGGACAACCATGGATGTATATATGTATATACAAAGGGCGGTCACGGGTTCTGCCATGCCGTCAATAGATGAGTTCCTCGGTTTGGTTTCTTTGACCGTTAAGAATCTTTGGAAACACAATGATCGTTCAATCAAATTAATTTTTCTGGAGAGACCAGTCAATCGAGCATTTTGCTCTTTTCAACATGGGTCAAACTCCCGTCCTCGACCAATTCCTCGGCAGCTTGCAGGAATTGGTCCAGAACCGCGATGGTGCCAAAGTCCAGGACTTTCTTCAGCTCGAGCCGCCGCTGTCTGACATTTACCAGCGCATGGTTAGTGAATTACGGCAGCACTATGCCCCGGGCTCCAAAGCCGACACCGAACTTCTTCAACGATGCGAGCCTCTCGTGCCGCGATCCAAGGGTGGCTCATGGACGGCGTTCCCGACTTTCGTCAAGCTCTACCTGATCTTCCTACGAGATATGAACACCGATAACCTATTGGAAACATACAACCAGTTGAAGGCGCTGCTCAAGTAAGTTTTGCTGCCCCCTGGAGGATTCTGAATGCTCTGTTTCCCGAACGAGGATCCTACTCATATCTTCGAGCTTGAAAGCTGACTCAACCTTCTCATCAACTGCAGTCAATGTGTGCTCGCCCTCGGAGATAGTCAAATGGGTGTCGTCGTCCTTCCTACAGTTCTCTACTTGTCAAAGGTGCTGGCGAAATTGGCAATGGGCCTCGATCGTCGACCGGACCTGATCGCGCATATTCGACGAATGGAAGGTCTGGCGGCTCAGGACGAGAGCATTGAGAAAGTGACTCTGGTGGAAAAATCGGCCAACGTGGTGCGCGAAGCCTTCATCAAGTGCCTCACTGATCGGACCGGCACTCCCGGCCCTACTGGTAAGCCGGAGGGCAAGCGCATCGGTATCTATCTTATGGCTAATCTCTGCCTGAAACTGCTGTTCCAGGTAAGGAGACTCTATCACTATCTCGCCCTCTCTCGGTGCTCGATTCTGACAGAATACAGTGCGGCAAACTACGCAACGCCGAGCAGATGTTTGCAAGTATCAGCGCCCAATCACCACCCTTGGCCTACTTCCCAGCTTCACAGCGTGTAACCTACCTCTACTACCTCGGGCGCTACCTTTTCGCCAATAACCTCTTTTTCCCCGCCCGCATCGCTTTACAGGCCGCCTATGACCAATGTCACCGCCAAGCCATAAGCCAACGACGCTTGATTCTCTCATACCTCATTCCGTGTAACATTATCTTGGGCCGATTCCCGTCCCAGGCACTTCTCGAACGACCAGAAGCACAAGGATTAGCGGAACACTTCCAGCCATTGTGTCGATTGATTGTCCGAGGAGATTACCTGGCTTTCCGACAACATCTCTTCTTGGGCTCACCGAGCGCGCAATGGTTTGCACGCAAAGGAATCCTGTTTACCCTCCGAAATCGATGTGAGGCCCTGGTTTGGCGATCTTTTGCACGCAAGGTTTTCATGTACGGAGGTTCATATGGAGGTCCGCAGGCGCAGGCGCAAAAGGGACCTCCACCAGTCCTCAACCTTAAAAAGCTCGTTGTGGCTATACGGTGGCTACAAACACAACACCCATCATCCAGAAATGGCTCGGCGAATATTATGGCAGCCTCCAACCTCTATGGGTCACAAGTCGTTTCCGAACCCACAGATCTCGACTACGCCCGCCTGGAAGGAGCAGATGGAAGGGCCAGCCCCGCCACCGATCAAGAGATACTAGGAAAATATGGTGATTTTTTGGCCCCGGATGGATTTTACACCGAAGAAGGGCGACCACAGCCTAATCTACCGGGTCAATTGGTCGATGGAGACCCAGAAGAGAACTATGGCGATTACGAACTGAATCCATATGCGTATGACTTCGATGACAAGATAGAAGCAGATACATCCATGATGCAAGAGATTGAATCGATTTTTGCATCGTTGATTACACAAGGGCTGATGGGTGGCTATCTTCTCCATCGTGAGCCTCGATTCGCCGTTCCTGGTGCCAAAATCAAAGGAATTTTGCCAACAGGATTCCCCAATGTCTGGCAGACCATCTCTGCACGGGAGAGTCATGATTCCAATGTTCCAGGATGGGTACAGCCACGGGCGCCTACAGTAGTGGGAGCAGCTGGAGGTGGTAGGGTGGTCAATCTCGCAGGAGCACGCCCTGTTGGCGTCCAATAGGCTTGGAATTCTCTATTCTACTTCTATTCTGTTTCTATTTGTCTTTTTTTTTTTCTCTTTCTTTTCTCATGTTAATGATACCGATGTATAGTTCTGAATTTGATTTCATACAAATCCTACTAGTGTCTTTCATGTCGGGGCTCAACTCCAAATGTGGAGACCTCGGGGCCCTCGGGCTGGGGCCTGATTCTCCTGATTCCATCCCCCCTTGGCATCTTACACCTTACATCTTACGTCTTCTGGCTTTTGCTTATATTTCTATATTTCCTTTAATATTTTCATATCTATAATGGATCATACTGCAGATGTACAAGAGATCTCAGCGCGTGTAGCGGACTTCCACAGTCGCCAGCAACCATTCCGTATATATCATGGCGCCACCAACAGTACTCGGCCCTCCAACCGATCTCTCTCCAACACGGTCAGCACAGAACCTCTCACTCGCATCCTCAAGATCGATATCGACCGATGTACAGTTACAGTTGAGCCCAATGTCTCGATGGATGCTCTGGTGGCTGCCACCAAGGCCCATGGTTTGGTCCCTTTGGTGGTTGTCGAGTTCCCCAACATCTCGGTTGGGGGCGGATTCTCGGGGACATCGGGCGAGAGTAGCTCTTTCCGCGAGGGGTTCTTCGACCACACTGTCAATTGGATTGAAATGGTCCTGGCAGATGGTCAGGTGGTGAAGGCATACAATAACCGCGTCGAGACGGGTTCGGAACTGGCAGATAACCGCTCGGACTTGTTCTGGGGCGCCGCATCTTCCTTTGGGACCTTGGGAGTGGTCACTCTATTGGAGATTCGATTGAAAAAGTCACAGCCATTGGTCGAACTGAAATACTATGTCAATTCCAATATGAAGGACGCGGTGCGTGCCTTTGAAGAGGCTAGCGCTGATCCAAGCACTGAATACCTGGACGGAATCGTCTATGCACGGAACAAGATTGTCGTTTGTGCTGGCCGACAAGTTGAACAAACTTCTAATGTAAAGCCTCGATGCTTTACTCGTCGACAGGACGATTGGTTCTATTTGCACGTCGAACGAATTGCTCAATCCAAGATCTCCAAGATCTCCGACCGAGAGAGCTCACCTCACATGCCAGATGCAGTGGACTACATTCCTCTCACTGACTACCTGTTCCGTTATGATCGAGGTGGTTTCTGGGTTGCCGGTTACGCCTTTCGCTATTTCTGTGTTCCATTCACCTCTCTGACACGCTGGCTTCTCAACCGATTCATGCACACCAAGGTGATGTATCATGCTCTGCACGTTAGTGGGCTTGCGCGTCGATATATCATCCAAGATGTCGGTGTACCAATATCCACTGCTGCCGAGTTCCTGGATTGGCTGGACCGACCGGACAACTTTGGCCAATATCCGCTTTGGCTCTGTCCGCTACCACCAGGAAGTGCCGGTGGGTTGGAAGGAGATCCGGCGGATGGCAAGGGAGTTAACACACAACTCCTCAATTTTGGGATCTGGGGGCCGGCCGCTACCACGGATGAGGCCGGTTTCGTGGCTCAAAATCGACAGCTTGAACATAAGGTCCACAGTCTTGGAGGAAAGAAATGGTTATATGCACATACTTACTATACAGAGGACGAGTTCTGGTCCATCTATAACAAGCCCGGTTATGATTCTTTACGGGCAAGATACCACGCGCAGCACCTTCCATCCCTGTATGAAAAGGTTCGAGTGCATGAATCTGATCTCCCTGGTCCACATCGCGGAGAGTTCGAGAGTGGCTGGAAGGGATCGGTCAAACGTGCCCTGTGGGACGTCTGGCCATTTTGTGGTCTTTACGGGGTTTATAAGGCTTGGAGAGGAGGAGACTATCTGTTGCAAAAAGAAATTCCCAAGAAGAAGGCCGATTGAATAGGATAGTTCGAAGATATTCAGGGTGTCGATGCATTCCGTTCAGCCAGAAACACCAGGCCATCCAGCGCACATGCATGATGCAATAGGGAACAGCAAATATGACAAGAGGATAATAAGATCCCTAACAGGAGAAAGCCCGGAACATGAACCCGTAAAGGGAAAAAAATAATAGGAAAAGACGGGAAGGCAGAGGAGCATGGCTACTCTACCACAATGCGTCCTTCCAACCGAGGAGAGATTCCCGATGTCCAGGCCGGAGTGAATTCCCCTTCGCCGTCCATAGTATTCAACGTTGTGCACTGCAGACCTGCGTGTCGCATCCACTTTCGGACAACCCGCCGCGCAACTTGGAGACGATGCTCCTCTTCAGCAGATGATTTCGCTGGCTGAGTGACGTAATTAGTGATTGGTCCCGAGGATGTGAGGATGTCTGGATCTTCATCCGAGTCCGAGTCCATGGCATTGCCATTCGCCTCGTCCCCGGTGATAATGTCGCCCTGTTCGACTTCTTCGGGAAATCGACCATAGTAGTGTGCTGAACGGGCTGTCCGTCGGGGATTAGGCTGCGGATTCACTCTATCGTCTGCTATTTTCTCCTCATTTTTGAGGGAAGCTGGCTTCAGCCAGCCTTCACCGTGCAGATTGCGATGTACAATACCCCAGTGGCGGCCTAAGCTGGCACTCCAACGGTTCCATTTCCCGACTACTTTGAGACTTAGGAAATATTGCCGTAGAATTGTACTGATAAGCACACCGTTTTCCTCAGAGACAAGCTCCTCCACATCACCTCCTTCTGCCTGGATAAGCAATGAGGCGAACCCGTCTTTTCCTCGGGCCATATAGCCGCGTGTGGCAAGAAGATAGTCACGCTCTAAGTCGATGGGCTCGCCGCCAATACGAGCGAATGTAATGCGCGACCCGGATGGTGCGTCCAGTTTAAACCCGTACTTGATATTGGATACCTGCAAGAATCGGCCCTCGAGCGCGGGGAGCTGGCTAACCCCATTTTCGAGTGCAGCCAGCAATGCATGGCCACGAACGCGCAGCAATACCACAGGGTCTTCGAACGGGAAGCAATTCAGCAGATCTTTCAGCTTCAGTATGCCAGGCGGGTATATTTGATCGCCGCGAATTGTGCCACCTGCCATCATGGTACAATCGGCCGCATAATAGAAGCGCATCAGATCGCAGACAAAATTCCCCAAATTAGATTCACGCTGTCGCACAGTAGAAAACCGGCCATCGAGAGGGCTGACTGTAAACCCAATTGGCTTATCTAGTTTGGCCTTGAGGCTGGAAGTAAGCCGGGCCACCATTGCCACTGTATCAGGGTCTTCGGGAATTGAGCGAACAACATCCCGTCGCATAATGTTGAAGTCCCAACCAGGCAAACCATCGCGTTTGCGGAAAGCTTCGACGTAACTCAATTGTTTGAAATCAGTGCCTGACCGCATCACATGAATTCCATTGATAACAGCATGGCCGTAGAAGTGATCATGACCCCCGAGAATAATGTCCACAAGATCGGGTGAGAGGTTGTTAGCCAGTTTAAAGTCATTCGGTTCACGTTGGTGGGTGACAGCGACTACGAGGTCTGCTCCCTCATCTCGGAGCTGTTTCGCAAGAACCCGAGCTGTTTGAGATGCGGATTTGTAGATCAGATCAGGCGGAAGAGAGTTGATTGTGCCGAGCCTGGGGTAGAGCCGAGTAAGCAAAGAAATAACATTGGAAAAGCATAAAAGCACCGAATTATGTGTTTCAGGGCCGCATACCATTCTCGTTCTCCAAGACCCAATACGCCAATCTTGAGCCCATTGGATGAGATCAACATGCGAGACTTCCCGCTGTCAGCTATTGGGGTATCCTCCCCGAGTGCTGGGTCAAGAACGTTTGCTAAAAGCCAAGGAAAGTGACATTGGCTGGCCAAATGGCGGAATTGGACGACTCCAAAATCGAGATCATGATTCTAGACCCTTAAATTAGCGGGGGACCATCTTTCTGGTGGGCAGATTGCCATACTCACACCCACACACGCTACATCGGTGCCCACTGTGTTGAGGAATGGTACCATATGCCTGCCCTTTGTGATTGTACTTTCGATACTCGGGTTGAAAGCATCGCCGGAGAAGAAGGTCAGAATATCGGGCTGACCAGCGAACTGTGGGTGATAACGGTAGTGATTCACGAGAGATTGAAACCGAGACACCCCGCCGACAGGCTCAGCAGAGCCAGATCTATATAAGATGATTTAATATCATCCCATATTGGAGTTTATGAAGCTAGGGAGAGAAAGAGAGGGGAGGCGCATACTCGACGTGGTAGACATCATTATAGTGGATTAGCCGTAGATCCGGAGATCCAGTTCGGTCAGAGGAATAAGTGACGGAGAGACCGTCTGTTTCGATGTTTGACATGGAAGTCGCAATGCTATGGAAAAGATACGAAGAGATACTTGAAAGGAAGAGAACAGAGAGAGAAGAGGAGAGAAGAGAGTTTGTGAGGGGAGAAGAGTCAAAGAGGCGCAGAGACAAACATGAGGGGGAAGCCGCGGCATTGGTGCCTGGCAGATGCCTTGATGCCTGAGAGTTGGCGTGTCATGTCATGGTAATATTTCAATATAAACTTGGTTAAAAAAAGAAAAGAAAAGAAAAAAAAAGACCGCGCCATGCAAGAGGTATCCTAAAATTCAATAACGAGAATGATTCACAGCTTCTGTTCCGTCACCGTCCATCGCCGCTTCGTTCCACCTTCACGATCCCCCAACGGCTGAGCACTCCCCCATAAACCACGCTGCGATGGTGTCCGTTGTGGTAACTGCTTCGTCCAGGCAAGATCTGAAGATTTATCAGATCTATCAGAGAGTTCGGAATCTTGACTGACTGGCCGATCACCGAAGTTCGGCACGAGGTTGTCATCCGCTTTATCAGTGGGTGACGAGATCGAGTTCCAAAGTCCAGAGGCACCTTGAGAAGTAGCTGAACCAGTTGACGGGCGCATCGCCAGAGTCCATGACCCAGAGCTAGTACTATGTGGCCCGTTTGTTGATGTTTCTTGGAGGAGCGATGGGCGAGGGCCAAGACGATTCCGATAGGAAGGGACCGGAGGCGGTGAAAGTACAGGGACAGAGGGAGATGACAGCGAGCTGAGCTGTGAGGGGTTTATTCCCGGGCGCAGGTGATCTGTCGACGCCACAAGCTGCAAGGAGTATTCCCGTGACACCGATTGGTTGTCAGGGCCCGGAGATTTAGGCGTGTGATCCATGTCATGCGCGGGTTTATTGACACGGTTGCGTCGCACAGCCATAGTGAGTGAAGCTGTGTTAATATCGACAAAGACCGAGTGCCCGTTCAACGAACTGATCAAAGCATTGCAATCCGCGCCATGTGTGATAATAACGAGGACCGTTTGTGCATTACAGTCATTTACCTCATTGGACTCTGCTGTAGAACCGGGTTCAGACAGATCCTGTTCCCGATACCAGTTAATCATGTGCTGAAATCCATCATGCACTCGTTCGTGCATGGTACTCCATTCCTCGCCGAACTCGCCCCCGGTGCCCCAATAAGGCGTGCGCATACTGTCCCACTGGTAGTCGATCCTCGTACATGCGTTCCGTGCATGAGCAACATAGCCTGTAGGAATGGGGTCCGATGCGGAAACGGCATAGCTGGGAGTTGGGGGTACGTAATATGCATCTAGAGTAGGCGGTAGGTTGGTTTCTAGGCGACCGAGAGACTTCTTTGCATGTTTGGGGATAGGGGTTTGGAGAGTGTCGTGGGTGTTGGCACGCTGGCGTTGGGATGTTGAGGAATGCAAGCGGTCCTCACCATCCGGTGAAGTAGGATGTGACTGGCTGCGCCAACCGCCAGGAAAGTGGCCTGACAACGCCCTTGTCAAACCATCGGTGGCTGGGATGACCTCGGCACGACGGAGTAATTCCCCTTTAGCAGACGCCACCATTCTGTCCGAGCCCGGTGGGGGCGTGATCTGGTCATAGTAGCCGGGTGATAGCCATTCGCCCAGAAATGCGTCGACGCGAAGGAGACATCGCTGGTCAGGGGTGGATGAAACGGTGGGGACAGTGGGAGTTGAACTAGCTCCTTCGGATGCTTCTGCGCCTGAGGCTTGGTGGATACCAGCACTGACTCCTATCGCAGTTTGCAGACATCGAAGGTAAGGAGAGGTATGGACAATGACGTTATATCGGTGGGACAGGTCCGAAGATGCGGGGGTGGGTTTTGCCTGTTTATCCGAGGTGGGATGATGGCTGTGCGGACTCTCTGGATCTTCCCCAGTGAACTGCCGGGCCCTTAGGAGACTTCCTATACGTATACCAAGTGCCCGAGACTGTATCCATCCACCGTATGAAAGAGGTGGATCGAAAGGGCTCGGAGAGGTTAAGTGCCAATCTTTGTCTGCAGCATCGAGGCGGGCGCCATGTCTAGAACGCGAGTGAGCAGCGAAAGCAGTGTAATAAAAGTGTTACTGACCTGGCGATAAATACAATAGGGGGTGAATTTTTCATGGAGGTCAATATATGTCCTTGGACGCCTGGTCACTGTTGTTTTGTTCTTTTTTCTTGGTTCGCGGGGAAGATGCAGCGTTAACGCCGTCTCCGGGTTTAATGAAAGTAGGTGGAAATGTTTTTAGAAAAGCCCTATGGCTGGTCAACCGGGTATTGTGACTAACATAGTTGAGACTCGCAATGAAAAGGGAACACAAAAAGAAAAGCGAAGAGAGCGAAAGTCGAAAAGAACTAGCTGGGCTGGAGCTGCAGGTCCCCGGGCATGTGATGCTTACTAACAGCCCCTCATCGCCCACCTGCCCGGCCCTTGACAAAGAGTACTAACAAAGAGTACTAACACAAGGTTATATTTCCTTTGGATATACCCTGGGAAAAGCAGAGATTAGAAATATATGGATCACCATTGGCCATATCGGTATGCGACACGTCTGGACCGAGCGGGATACCGATATTCAAACGGCTCATAGTTCTATAGCTGTGCAACTTGAGGAACTGCGATAAACAAGACCAGTTGGTGAGGATGACGACTATTATATATTTGGAAGGTTGTGTTAGGTTCTAGGAATAGCCTCGACAATACACCGCAAATCCCTTTCAAAAAGAGACTTGATGTGTGCAAAAGATATTCAGCCAGTATAACATCTATGTAAGTACCAGTATGGGTTCTAATTGTAAACATCATCCAAGTAAATAGGACCTCATTTGCACTATACACATCTTTTTATACTGCTTAATCATCTGAAGAATTAAAGGGAAAACTTCAACGTTATGCTCATGTTATATTGTACCTTTTGTATAGGGTTACTCTACAAAAAAAAAGATAACTACATAAATTTTACAACTTTACTATCCGGTGCCCACAGTACGTAGGTGTTGGTGAACCTGCTACGATTAATGTATCATCTGGCTCTTTCTCGACAGATCCCATATCTTCTTGTTACTCTACTTAGTTTACCCATCTCCTCTTCATAGGACGCAAGCGGAAAGTCTCTATGTCCATGAACATGTCAATCAAGGGGTATGAGGGTAGGTGGAATGCAGATGCCACTACAGAGTAAGCATGGGAGAGACATTCTTCACACATTCCATTGACGTCAGATTTCTGATTGCAGCCGTCAAAAGATATATACGGAGTAGTTCATAGACAAAGCTTGTTTCCCGACCTTCTATGACCAGAGTAGGGCTTGTGGTTCACTCCCTCCTTAGCACCATATTCTCTGACATATCACTTTCATTTGGATTCATTCAATATTGAAACTGAAAGTTAGTCACAATATTGAGGTTTTGAGATTGAGTTAAAGGCATTTCATCTTCCACGTGCCGTTTTCACGGTCGTTACCCTCCTTCCATCCTGCTGAGTTGTTCCACCTAAACACAGGCTTGCGCAAGTGGTGTACAAGCTTGAATATAACATTTAATTGATCACCCTCTCTCAACCATGCGTCTGCAAGTAATTTGTACGCTGTCCATGGGAACTGTGATTGCCATTCCCTATGGTCTGGAAGTAAGTCTCTGTTGTCCATTATATTCAATGTTGACCTCACTGACTGTTATCCTGCAGTACAAATATGTATGACTTATTACCAAGCATTTATTCTACGGTCTAAACATCTTCTAGGATGCGCAGCAGCCCACAACTTTGCCCGCGTTTACACCGATAAAAAGGGCGACTACAACTGCCCTTACACCTCCATCCCACTCCTTAGATGCCCAAATGAGAATGTTGCCGTATGGATACCAACACCTTACATTTTGAAGGTACATATGTATAAGCTAACATTGAAACAGATTTTGAATGGGATAACACGGGAGCTCATTTCCGATGCAGAAAAGTAAACAAAAAGAGATAACTATACGGAAACTCGGACATTATTTATACATAATAGATGTCTAGATGTATGTCTCTACAACAATTCGGCAATGGCTTTTACCCCAAATGGACATAGCCGGGCCGGAGTGAGTAGCCGACCGGGGCCGACTTCGGGGCCGTTATCTGATCTTCTATACTCCACAGGTTACTTTATTACTGCCTTCCTTTTTCCTCTTTCCTTTTACTTTTTTGTTTCATATCCGTAAGGACATTTTCTAAGATGGCAAACAACATTCCCCATCCTTCTCTATGTGTCACCACGACAGATTTCGAGAAGGTTGCAAAGAATGTCCTCCCGGAGAAGTCATGGGTTTATGCATCAAGCTCAGCTGCTACCGGCCTGTCAATGACGACCAACCTCGATGACTGGTCTCTGGTAAACTTCCGCCCTCGAATTCTGAGGAGCGTTGACTCAATGGACACCCGAAGGAACATCTTGGGACACACCTCTCAGTTTCCTTTCTTCGTATCGGCTATGGGTACACTGGGCAGCTCCCACCCTGGCGCTGAACCACTGCTAGTGAGAGGAGCGACCCGTAAAGGCTTGCAGACTATGATCAGTACCGCATCTACAAGGCCCCTCGAAGAGATCATGGATGCTCATCTAGATGAGCAACGGCTGCTTGGCAATCAAAGCCCTTCGAACTTGTCATTCCAGCTCTACGTGCCTGTGGATCGGACAAGAGCCAAGTCACTCATCCAAAGAGTTAAGACAGCCGGATATCAAAGCCTGTGGGTCACGGTGGACACTTCAACGCTAGGAAAGCGTACTGCCGATCGTTACCTCCAAGCACAAGAAAATCTCGACGCTGGTGTGGCTGAAAATGCAAGAGACATTCACAGTGAGAACGACTTTGCGCCAGCGTTCGGAGGTCGGCAGGTTCCCGGTTCGGTAGATGGTGGCCTTACTTGGGGGGATTTGGACTGGATTTCGTCAGAGTGGGGTGGGCCACTGGTTCTCAAGGGGATTCAAAGCGTAGAGGACGTGAAGATGGCTGTCCAACACGGTGTACAGGGAATTCTGTTGAGCAACCATGGAGGCAGGCAGATCCATTCCGCTCCAAGCTCATTGATGACGCTTTTGGAGATTCGCACGTATTACCCGGAGGCCTTCGACAAGCTCCAGGTGTTTGTTGACGGAGGTCTTCGCGATGGAGCAGATGTCCTCAAGGCAGTGTGTCTCGGAGCAACCGCCGTTGGAGTCGGCCGGCCTTACTACTACGCCCTTGCGGCATATGGCGCTGAAGGAGTGGAAAGGTGTACAGACAGTAAGTTGGGACTGGTGCTCAAGTCAATTTCAAGCTAACACGCTCGCAGTTATCGCCGAGGAACTTGAGATCACCATGAAAATGCTTGGAGTCTCTTCTCTAGACCAACTGGGCCCAGATATGGTAAACACCAGCCGACTAGCGAATGAAATGTGGCGACCAGTATTTGGGAATTCCAAGCTGTGAAAGAGAAAATTTGCGGATTTATTCACGAGGCCCAAAAGGATCATTGTATCTCCACCTGTGTATTTAATTAATATTCGTATACTAGAAATGTCATGCTCGCTATACAACCCATTCACACAGCACCCCAGCCACCACCACCGGGAGTGTTGATGACAACACGATCGTGCGTCTTCATCGAGACAGTGTTTTTGCCGCCGATATTGACGCGGCGCTCATCGCCAGTGTCAGGATCCCGCGTGATCCACAGGTTGAATCCGGTCTGTGCATCCTGGCCACCCTCGAGTCCGTAAGGCCGATGGACACGGCGCTCAGACAGAATCGAACATTGAACTGGCGAAAGGAATTCGATGTCGCGAATTACTCCCTCACCACCGGGGTTCTTGCCCTGACCGCCAGAATTCTCACGTAGGGTGAACTGGCGGAGCATCGTCGGATAGCGCTTTTCCAGGATCTCAGGATCGGTGATCCGCGTGTTAGTCATGTGAACATGTATACCAGACTCGCCTTTCCAAGTTGGGCCAGCACCACTGCCGCCAGCAATAGTCTCATAATATCCAAATCCAGGCGTGATAACAGCACCCGTGGTCGGATCAAGGTTGGCGTCTGTGCCGAAGGTCAGGTTATTACAGCAGCCTTGAGACGCGGCACAAGCCTGGAAGGCTTTGAACACGACGTCAGTGATGCGTTGTGAGGTCACGACATTGCCACCAACGACGGCAGCAGTCTTGCTCGGCGATAAAATACTGGACGATGGGACACGGATGTCAATTGGCGCCAAGCATCCCTGGTTCAGTGGCACATCTGCATTGATCATGCAGCGCAGGCAGTAGATGATGGCTGAGTGAGTGATAGCAATAGGAGCGTTCCAGCTACCATACACCTCAGGGCCTGTGCCCTCAAAGTCGAAGACAGCTGATCCATTGGTACCATCGATGGTGACCTTCAGTCGAATGGGGGTGCCATCATCCATATAGTCCACTGACTCCAATGGCTGGCCATTGAACTTCTGATATAGCTCTTTGAGAAGATTGCGTACAGCAGATTCGGCGGTCGCCTGGATGGCGTACATGTACCTTTGCACGGTCTGCGTTCCATATTCGTTGAACAGAGTCTGGATCAGGGTGATTCCGCGAGTGTTGGCGGCAATCTGCGCCTTCAGATCGGACAAGTTGTCGCTGAGGCAGCGTGCTCCAGCGCAGCCGGGATATTGCGAGGGTTTCGTGACCAGCAACTCGATCAAACGTGCCTCATCCAAGATACCATCACTGACAATCTTATCGCCTTCGATGGCAGCGCCTTCTTGCCATAGCTCGGTGGATTTAGGAGGCATCGATCCAGGTAAGATACCACCAATATCAGCGTGATGTCCACGGGAAGCCACGTAAAACATGATCTCGGAGCCACCAGGTCGGTCAAAGACCGGTGTAATAACCTATGGACATATCAATATTTGATGAGAGTATTCAATGTGAGGATGACTTACTGTAATATCAGGCAGATGGGTGCCTCCGCAACTAGGGTGATTGGCTACCAGAACATCACCGTCCTTCAAGTTGCCTAGCCACTTTTCATGCTGATAACGCACGGCAAATTGCATCGATCCAAGATGAACCGGAACATGGGGCGCATTAGCCACCAAACCTCCGTCGGGGGAGAATAGAGCACAGGAGAAATCCAGCCGCTCCTTGATGTTAGTTGAAACGGAGGTCTTTTGTAGCGTACGACCCATCTGTTCAGCGATGGACATGAACCGATGCCCAAAGATAGTAAGCCTGATAGGGTCAATTTCCGATCGTAGAGCGCTTCCGGAAGAGGTTGGTTCGTCACTGAGATCGATGACAATGCAGGTGTCGAGCAGGTTCGCCACTGCGTTGGGAGCCACGACTATTGTTTGAGTTTGGTCAATAATGACAGCCGGACCATAAATGCGGGAATTCTTCTCCAATTCATTTAGAAGGTAAATTGGTGTATCGACCCGACTCGCCTGGCCAAAGTAGGCTGAAGTGGTGTTGTTTGGAGCCGTCGCGACATCTCCCATATTGGCTTCTTTTAGTTGAACTAAGGGACTTTGCTCGGTCCGCACCTTGGACGAGGCAATCGTTCGCACTCGGACGTCGTCAACTAGAACAGGTCGATCAGAGTTGAAGTTGAATTCGCGGCGATGACGAATGCGGAATTCTTCTAGGAAGTCTCCCGAGCCTTCGGGCTTTCGGATCATCAGACTAGTATCAGAACCTTGGTAGCGCATGTTCAAGTATTGCTCATGGCGCACTTGAGTGGAAGGGAAGCCTTGTGATTCCATGTCCTTGGTTGCTGATGCTGATAAGTCATCGAGGCGTTGAAGAAGCGCAGATTGTGAGGTTAGGTAGGTTGAGGAAACAGGTTCCTGCGACTCTTTAACAACTTCTGCTAGAGCAAGGCCGTATGCCGAGAGAACGGAGGAATATTTGTGGATAATGATGCGGGAGATTCCGAGCGTTTTCGCCACTGAGCATGCGTGCTGGCCACCAGCACCCCCAAAGCATGCCAAATGATGAGATGCAGTCTCAAAGCCACGAGCCTCCGTGAGGTTACGGATTGGCCGGGACATAGACTCATCTGCAACATTAAGGAAGCCGAGTGCGACTTCCTCTGGGGAAAACTCTGACTGGCCTTGCTGTTTGCGTTCAATGTTGATTTCGTGTGTGAGTTCATTAAAAAGGCGTGCAGTCGTCTCTGTGTCTAGAGCTTCGTTCTCATGCGGGCCGAAGATCTTCGGGAAGTACTCTGGCAGAAGGCGGCCTAGGAACAGATTGGCGTCTGTCACTGTAAGTGGGCCCCCCTTTCGGTAGCATGCCGGACCTGGATGAGCACTTGCAGACTCAGGCCCAACATAGAATAAGCCATTACGCCAAGTAAGGATGGAACCACCACCAGCAGCAACGGTGTTGATATCGAGCTGAGGGGATTGGATCATCACGCCTGCAACCTTAGATGCGAATACATGCTCAAGGTGGCCATCGAATCTGGAGACATCTGTGCTGGTGCCACCCATGTCGAAACCAATAACGGGAGTCTTCTCAGTGGGGTCCCAGCTAGTGGCTGCAAAGCCGACCACGCCAGCTGCGGGGCCGGACAAAATCGCTTTTAGCCCACTGAATTTGCGGAAATCGACTAGTCCACCATCTGATTGCATGAACTCAAATCGGCAGTCCTGCTGACTTTCCAACCCACCTTCAAAGCTGGAAGAGATGGAGTCAATATATGTCTTGATAACAGGGGTAAGGTAGGCATCGGCGGCGGCCGACATGCCCCGAGGCACGATCTTGATCATAGGTTGAAGTTTTGAAGAGAGGGTAACCGAGAATCCCATCTCTTGAGCGAGCTCACCGATTTGACGCTCGTGCTCAGGATATGCGTAGGAATGCAACAGCGCCACGGAGATTGACAGGATTCCTTGCTCCTTCAGCCGTTGGAGCTCTGCCTTCACCTGAGCAAGGTCTAGTTCTTGCACCACACGGAATTTCTCGCCGGTGATTCCCTCTACCATCCGGCAATCGGAGAAGCAATCACTGTCAGCAGAGGGGTGGCAGGACAGAACACGTTCGTTGACTTCGACGACACTTTCCGGGAGCACTCCGGGGCGAGCCATTGATAAGTCAAAAATGGCAGGGCGAGATTGGTCGCCAATTTTTAATAAATCTCGAAACCCCTTGGTTGTGAATAGTACTGAGCGAGCTCCCTTGCGCTCGAGCAAAGCATTGGTTGCAACGGTTGTGCCCATGCGCAGGCAACCAATGCGGTCGAGTTTCAATGGTTGGCCTCGGGGGTGTGGCTCCCCGGTGACCAGCTCTAAAATCTGACGAATGCCCTCAGTTGGGGCATCTTGATAATGAGAAGGATCAACAGAGAGAAGCTTCAATATAATGTCGGGACGGCCAGGTTGAATCGCGTGGACATCTGTAAATGTGCCGCCGCGATCGATAGAGATGGTGATCTTTCCCGAGTCAGACATTGCGACTAGTATGAGTTGGGAAGATGTGAGTTGGGTTCAAGAAAGGAAAAGAATAGGACAACAGAAAACGATGGTCAGAAGGGAATTGTATTCATTTATGCCAGAGCTCGTCCCGATATCACAGCACATCTCCAATGATCATCGCGCTGTTACTCATTATATGCATGTCACGTGTCGGGCCGATGGCTACTATTTCGGCTTCCTCGGGCCGACATCTCCATAGCTTGATAATCTGCGGGGGGTTAGATTGAGGATGGAGGGGAAGATAGGAGCTCATGTGTCTAGGAATCAGGATATAAATGAGATGCAGAAACTGAAGAAACTGTGTATGCTGGATTCCTATGAAATGGGATGGATGGGGGAGAAAGAAGGTGAGAGAGTGAGAGAAGGGAGAGAGAGCTATTTATAGCTATGGCGATAGCAAAACATGAAGCTGTAGCAAACAGGTGCTGTCGCTCACGATGTCTGACATTCAACAACATTTAGGCCCCAGGCATCAATTTATGCTAGTATAAGCTATATGAATCCCTAGGTACTAAATATCAAGCACACACAAGTGTAAAATGATTTTTAAGTGACATGTATTTGCTCTTATCGCTTTAAAGTATTCTCAATCCAGTCAGTGTCCATGTCAATGTCGATTTGGTCCAAAGCCCCTTCCCAGAGTGCTGTATCATCGTTTAGATCGAACTGGAAGGCAATGTCCCGGAAAGAAGGGATATCCGGCTGCTCTGGCCAGTTATAAGTGGGCACTTGTGAAGCTGATGACTCCGCACTCAGATCTGAAACATCGTCTGATGGATTTGCGGATGGATTTGCAGCGTTTTCGCTCATCGGGGTCACAGGGCCCTTTTGACCTGCAGCAAGAGAAATTGCCGCATCGGTATCCTTTTCTTCAGCACGTCTAGGTCCAATGGCTGCCCACAATTCCAACAGCAACGAGTGACGCGAGTCCAAATATGTATTTCCACGATCTGCCATGCCGCGGAGAAGGTCCAGTGCGGTCTCCATGGCCCGGGCGCTGGTTTCGTTAGGCGGAAACGCGGCGTTCACCATGACCAGCAGCAGTGCAGCGGAGAAGATATATTCGCCATCGAGGTATCCATATGTAGCTAGAAAACCCTTTTGATCAGATGATTTCATGACAGAAGAAATATGGTTGGATTGCGGTCACGTACCAACGAGATTATGTTTTGCAGCAGCATCCATGATCATAGTGGTTGCTCGTGCTGCCGTGATACAACTGTCGATGACAGCGACGGTATTAGGAGCCAGCCCTTCCTTCCAATCCTCCGTCGTAGACCCAAGGGCTTCCGTGTCGAGTCGCCTTTGGATGACATAGAAGACCAATGGCCGCGCAGTCATGTTCACACATGAGTAGAAGTGCAAGTTGATTGAGACAGACTCTCGATTGATATGGGTACCGAGTGTAGTGAAGTCAATGCGGAGCCGGTCTGGTACTTGTCGCAGCCAAGCAGAAAGGTCATTTGTTATACTCTGGACAGAAGCGACGAGGTTGGAACCAGACCCAGGTTTCTTTCTGTAGATTTCTGATGTGACCATCTAGGTCAGCTTGGCAGGATGGCGAAAAAAGCAACGGAGATAGTTTTTACCTTCCCCGATCCGTCCTAATATACGGGATAGCTGTGTATAATGGGTAAGAACGGTTGATGGCCATACATCAAAGGCTGATCCACCCTATATCGAAAAGTCAAATCAGCCAATACTATGTAGACACGTCATGGGCGACAACAGACAACATACCACATCTGTAGGCCAAGTTATTCCAATATCTTCATCGTGAATTGTAATAGGATTACCAGACTTGACCGAGAGTAACCTGTCCATAAGTATGAGTATTGTTTTTCAAAGGTATAGAGAATTGGCCAATTACCGGTCCAAGCTGTAGACAGACCACCAAGCCCGACGTCTACGGTTGCGGTCTGATTCACTTATTGAGGGGTCAGACACCTCTTGATGTAGGCCTAGGGAGATAGCCATGCGCAGAGCAAGTCCGATCTGGCATGGTTAGCGGTACAGCGGAAGGCCAATGGGAGTAATACGTACGTAGAGGAAGGCAGCGTCCCGCCTGTTCAGATTCTGCATATAGTATGCCACATAGCATAGCACCTCGACAAAGAGAATCGAACCCTCTTCATGAATATCTGGCAAGAAACGTAACGCATGCTTAAAATACTTGAAGCCAGGAGGGCCTTCCTCGCCAATCCACTGATTCACACTGTACATCAAACCAAAGGAAATAACTAACAGTGTCTGACAGTATACTAGGCAAGATTCACGGTGTGAAAAGYCAAGCGGTTGGTGGTAGACTAGATCGAGCCGTGCTTCGAACTCCAGGGGTTTGATAAGGGAGAAGATGGTACCGATGTAAGCGTATTGTACCCAGAATAGCCGCTTGGCAAACTCGAAAGGTGGTAATTGAGGCAATGAGCCGCCAACTGGTCTTCTTAATGATGAAGGGTCATCGTAAAGTGGGCGCACATCCCATGCAAGGTTTGCTGAGCTGGGATTAAGCCGTTTCGCGAGATGCGTGGTGGACGAGGCACCCACGAAATCTGAGGAGAGATTAGCAGAAGGATATAATAGGAATGAGATACCTGCCAAATTAACACGTACGGTGTTCTCCTGACCGATTCAAGAACAGATTGTCTGTTCCTTTGTACCACCAGTCGTCACGTTCTGGTGGCCCCTCATGAGAGTAGCGATTGGATATCGATGGCTCACTTGACGGCGTTGAATGGCTACCTTCTATGCTGTGGTTAAATTGCGTCTAGGTGACCAACTAGGTAGGTACGAAACCTACCTCGCGACGCAGGAGCTTGTGCTCGTAGTTGACGGTAGTAGCTGCAAATAGGAGTCAGCATTGACACTTTTCAAGGATGGACCAACTTCACCTCTCCGTTATAGAGACTCGCTTTTCAGCCTCCGAATATACACAATGCTTGCCCACATCCACACATGCTGCACAAGGGTGGGGTGGATTGCCGGCGCAGCGAGTTTTTCTAGAACGGCAGCGGTTACAGGCTACCATCGACCTTCTTGAACGATCTTCTGTCAGACGCGAAATGCCTGCATTTCCAAGAACCATGTTTTTTTTTTCTTTTCTTTTCTTTTCTTTTCTTTTTTTTTTTGGTGAGGCTAGACCTTAGAACTGTTTAGATCTGTTAGATCCGCATACAACATAGTGTGAAACGTACGGAGTAGAATGACACGCAACTCAGGCCGGGACGGAAAGCCCCGGATTCCCCGCTTTTTCACTTCTCTCCTCGGCCCGACCTCCCCTGGACAATATCGTACAGATGAAAGGCAACCTTGGAATTGCCTATATTACTTTGTTTGTGTTACGGTGCCTAGATGTCTAGATTTCAAAATATTTGGTGCATTCTGATGACTTTCAAGCTTCTTTGGAGGGGACATTTCCTATAAACGCCCCCACTTGCACTCTGCGCCATCTCCAGACAGTTCAGACCGTAAAATATGAGCAAGAACGACAAGGGGCAAAGATGAAATAACTCTTGATCAAAATATAGCCACGCCATTCGGGGGGCTTGCAACCCCACCAGGGACCTAATGAATGTGGTCAGTTTGGGAACAGGGGTGGAATTCTGTCCACACGCACCTTCAATGGCACGCTACTAAAGAAGAAGGTCCAGCGGCTTCTCTTACGACACTCCTGGCTGAGCTGTTCGAGATCGAATAACTCCCCAATTGGGACGCCCCAGCCGGCCAGCAACCACTCATGGAGGAAAAAGGCTTGATTCTGGCATGGATATGCTTCAAAGCTCGGCATATCTCCCACCACGGCAGCCAGTTCACGATCCCAGATCCAGCGCAGCATGGCCTCGGATGATTCTACCCCAATCACTGGAGGTGCTGCATAATCAGCCAGTTGCTGACATTGCGCCTGTGACAGCTGTTCGTAGGCTCGAGTCCAACCCGTGCGAATGAACAAGATATCCCCCGGTCGGAATGTGGTATTCTGACTAGTGGCTACCTCTTGGAGTACAGATACCGGGATTGACTGGGTTTCAAAGCATTTCACTTCTTTCCCGTTCGCCGCTGCCCAGCCCGCATAGTCCAAGAGAACGCCCCGTCCAACAATACCTCCGTTTTCGACCCATACTGAGGGAGGATCAGTGGAGATCAGAAATTTCAGAATCAGAAGGAATTACCGTGAATGCCATTTCGAGTGGAATTCTGGATGTCATCCTGGGTACACCCATTGAAGTAAGTTCCTTGCTTTGATCCATAGTGTCTGAAGCCATCCCATTGGCTGCTGCTCTGTGTGTTGAAGATCACGATATCATCGTTGATCACCCGGGGAGCCTTGTTCTTGATAATATGCTCAAAAGCAGAACGTCCAAAGCAGGGGGTCGCCATGCTATTAAGAGCCCAATCTGTTGAGACACGTACGCCATCAACAATCTCGCGAGCAGCCGCAGCGGTGTTCTCCGGCGTCAGTAGATTGAGCATGCCCATTTGATCTTGGTCTCCAAACATCCCCCAAGCATTCCCTGGAGGTCCATCTTTGCGCAAAGGTAGGTCGTCAAATGCAGGTCTCTGAGGTGACATTGTTATGCAAAGGGCAAAAATATCAAAGTAAAAGTATGAGAGGAAGCCCTTTAAGTGTAAACCATATAGTTTACCCCGCATATTGTACCGGCATTGCCATATCAAATGACCTCGGGCGAGGTTTAACGCCAACTCATCTGATGTTACGGGGTACATAGATTATGAAGACTCCATACGGTTGAAGGTAGAAGGGGTTCAGCAATATCAACATTAGCATTAGCCCCTCTGCACTAGGATAGTGAAGTTCTCGGGGTATCCAATAGATCTATTTTCGTGAACCTGCGCTCGCAATGAAGTCCGAGTGTCGGGGGATAGGACGAATAATGGAATATTAAATGACAGAAACCCAGGGTTAAAAAAAAAGGTATTGGTAACAGAGCAACGACGGATTTCAGTCAAATCAATTTGAAACAAAAAAAGAGATATTACATCGTACGACATCTAGAAGAAATGAGGGGGGAATATATATTTCCAAGAAACTTGACAACTTCAACTTTTATCTCAGACATTGCAGAGTCCAAAGATCTAAAAATAAATGATAGTCACCAAGGCACCTTCATTTATGTTCCAAGGTGTGTTTGTACTCCATTATGTACTCCATTATATGCTGTACATAGCCTTGAGAAAAGATGTGTACACGTATATCGTGGGGGCACGTGATACATATACACATGACACACATTCTTCGGTCTTCCACAGGGGCTCTGTTGCTGTCTGTTGCTGTCTGTTGCTGTGGTAGCCCAATTCCCTTTTTTTCCCTTTCTGTTTTGCACTACCCACATACCCAATTTATAACGATGGCTGGGTATGTGGACCCTCCGGGGCCAGTCGCAGGTTCAGAATTCAGCCCCCTAGAAGACGCGGCCGATCATTTCCTGACGCCTTGTCGTCATCCCCCGGCAGTTGCCACCCCAGCCGCCACGCTGTGATTTCTTGGCGGAGAGGCCTTTGCAGTGTCCTTTACGAGCATGGAGTACTCCGTATTCTGGTGATTCAAAGATCACTCAGGGGGTGTTTCGGGATGGTAGAAGGGATATGTACACAAATATTAGGGGGATGTCTGTGATGGGTCATCGGAGGCACCCTGTCGACCAATATTATGGCGTATTGCGTCGTCGACCCGCAGCTTTTTACATGTTCGACGAGTTATGTTCGTTGCAACAAGGCTCGGATCCCAGAGCCAAATTCATACCCCTACAGGAGTGTATACCTTGGATATCGAGACAATTATGATCAAGGGGAATATCATTCGGTGGTTGGTCCATGGGTGCCCGCCCCCAATATTTATGCGATGCATGCGCAGGGGAAAAGCGGCTGCTAATGCCCAATATGTACTCTCTCGGACGGCTCCATGGTGGATCCTTAAAAAGGGTGGATGACGACCGACAATTGCTGATGCGCTGGGGTTCCACCTCAGTCGCCCTTTCACAGCCCGCATCGTCGGCACCTCCAATCAAATTCTGCACCAAAAATATCTCCTGGATAGATGGAATCTGGAGCCCTTCCCCTACCGCACATCTCTTCTTTGAACATCAACCCTCCGGTCTCTTCTACTTAGGTCTCATATTGGTTCTCACATAGGTTTGATCTCTGGACAGGTCACCTGTCTTGCTTTCAACCTAGCTCACGGGATTGCTGCGCTGTTGCGCTGTTATCATTGAGGCGCTGGGTTGTACCTGGAATTGGAACTTCTACCCTTGATATTTTCTTTCAACCCTTGAGGTACCACCCCGCCGACTACATCTCTATTGCCTTTCCACCAGAACCGGAGAACACGTGAACCACGCATAATGTCTTTTCCCCAAAGAGGAACATCTCCTCATTCGCCTCATTCGGGCAACTCTCATTCACCCCAGGCGAGCGAGGCCAGCGGGTATGGTCCACGAGAGGTAAGTGACAAGCGACCCGGAATGGGGAAACAAAAGGGACCCCAGCAGAACAGCAGCGGATGCTAACACAGTTTGTTTAGCAGCAAGCGTACGCTTACGAGGAAAAGCCCGAGAACATCGACAGCCAGCAGTCTTTGCTCTACCGAAACCAACCCAGCCCATTCAACGCCTCCTTCGATGACCCGTATGCCTCGACCGATTCCCTCCGTCGCTACACACTACATGATCCCGGAGTCACCATCTTTCCCGATGGTCCATATCAGGAGTCTGCGGGAGGACTCAATCGTCGCTCTGGTATCCCATCTATTCAATCACCTATGTCCGAAACACCATCAGAAGCCTGGCAGAACCGACAGGCACCTGGGTCAGGGCTGCGGCGTTATGCTACGCGAAAGATTAAGCTGGTACAGGGCTCTGTGCTGAGTGTCGACTACCCGGTACCGAGTGCCATTCAGAACGCCATTCAGAAGGAGTACCGGGAATCAGAGGAGGGTTTCCCGGAAGAATTCACACATCTGCGTTGTAAGTCTTCATGTGAAATATTGGCGATGCGACTGGGGCTAATCGAATACAGATACCGCGGCCACCTGTGATCCTGATGAGTTTACCCTACGCAACGGATACAATCTACGACCGGCTATGTACAACCGACACACCGAACTTCTGATTGCCATCACCTATTACAACGAAGATAAAGTTCTGACCGCGCGGACGCTCCACGGTGTTATGCAGAACATCCGGGATATCGTCAATTTGAAGAAGTCAGAATTCTGGAACAAGGGTGGCCCGGCCTGGCAAAAGATCGTGTGCTCGTTGGTTTTTGATGGTATTGATCCTTGCGATAAGAATACCCTCGACTTGTTGGCCACAATCGGTATCTACCAAGATGGCATCATGAAGCGCTCCGTCGATGGCCGGGAAACCGTCGCACACATTGTGAGTTCCCGAAGTCCTCTCATTCGCCTTGGCGGAATCTACCGTCCCTCCATCCTGGTGTTTTTATAGTCGACCGAAATCCACTAACAAGCTCTAGTTCGAATACACCACCCAACTCTCTGTCACCTCCAACCAACAACTGGTCCGCCCCCAGGGCAACGAGTCGTCAAACCTTCCTCCTGTTCAAATGATTTTCTGCCTTAAACAGAAGAACAGTAAGAAGATTAACTCCCACCGCTGGCTTTTCAACGGTTTCAGTCGAATCCTCAACCCCGAAGTCGTGATTCTTATTGATGCCGGAACTAAGCCGGGAAAGAAATCGCTCCTTGCATTGTGGGAGTCCTTCTACAACGATAAGAACTTGGGTGGATCTTGCGGTGAGATCCACGCAATGTTAGGAAAAGGGTGGAAGAACTTGATGAACCCCCTCGTTGCCGCACAGAACTTCGAGTACAAGATCTCCAACATTCTTGATAAACCGCTAGAGAGTGCCTTCGGGTATGTTAGCGTGTTACCCGGTGCCTTCTCCGCCTACCGCTATCGCGCTATTATGGGTCGCCCCTTAGAGCAGTACTTCCACGGTGATCATACACTCTCAAAGCAGTTGGGTAAGAAGGGTATTGAGGGCATGAACATCTTTAAGAAGAATATGTTCCTTGCTGAGGACCGTATCTTGTGTTTCGAGCTTGTGGCCAAGGCTGGATTCAAATGGCATCTAACCTACGTGAAGGCGTCAAAGGGTGAGACCGATGTGCCAGAAGGTGCTGCCGAGTTTATCAGTCAGCGACGTCGTTGGTTAAACGGTTCGTTCGCCGCCAGTTTATATGCAATGATGCATTTCGGGCGGATTTACAAGAGTGGCCATAACATCCTGCGGCTGTTTTTCCTGCACATCCAGATGACATACAACTTCATGGGTCTTGTCATGACCTGGTTCTCTCTCGGTATGTTCCGAATCCAATGTTTATTTGGGACTTTATACTAACTCATTACTACCTAGCCTCGTTCTGGCTGACTACTACTGTTATTATGGATCTTGTCGGAACTCCTAGTCAATCTAACTATTATAAGGGATGGCCTTTTGGTGATGAAGCCTCGCCGATCGTGAACAACTTCCTGAAGTATGGATACATATTCTTCTTGATGCTGCAGTTCATTCTGGCGCTAGGAAATCGACCCAAAGGGTGAGTCAAGATCCAAAGGAATCCCCTTATAGTCTCAATCTGACATTTCAAACAGTTCCCGTCTCGCATACACCCTTTCATTCATCTACTTCAGTATCCTTCAGAGTTACATCATTGTTCTATCGTTCTACCTTGTCAAGAACGCCTTCAGTGGAGGTACACTTGATTTCTCTATGGACCAAGGTGTTGGCCACTTCCTCAAGTCTTTCTTCAGTTCTTCCGGGGCCGGTATCGTCCTGATCGCTTTGGTTTCGACTTATGGCATCTACTTCGTCGCAAGTTTCTTGTACATGGATCCCTGGCATATGTTCACGTCCTCCTGGGCGTACTTTGCTGGCATGACCTGTTCGATCAATATCCTGATGGTCTACGCTTTCTGCAACTGGCATGACGTTTCCTGGGGCACTAAGGGTTCTGACAAGGGCGATTCGCTCCCCGTCGCTGAGACCAAGAAGGATGATGCCAAGTCGAACTTCATTGAAGAAGTCGATAAGCCGCAGGCCGATATCGATAGTCAGTTTGAATCGACGGTGAAGAGAGCGCTAGAGCCATATGTGGAGCCTGAAGATAATGATGAACCAAGCATGGACGATGGCTATAAGGCTTTCCGTACCAACCTGGTGTTGATTTGGATTTTCAGCAACCTGATTCTTGCACTGTGTATCACCAGTGAAGGCGTTAGTCGTCTCTGTCTCACAGTATGTACCCTGTCTAACTTGAAGGGTGGCACAAACTAACATATGTACAGAACACCTCTACCGTCCGTACTTCCAAGTACTTCGCTGCTATTTTGTGGACGACTGCCGGTCTGTCGATTTTCCGCTTCATTGGATCCCTTTGGTTCTTGGGCAAGTCTGGTATCTTGTGCTGTGTCTCTCGCCGTTAGAATTTTCTACAGGCCAGTTGTAAATATGCGTCTTTTGGCTTGCGGTGGTATTTTCGGTCTTGATAGAAATTTTGCTGGTATGATGTTTCATGCTCTGTATTCCCCATGTTTGCAGCAATGGCATCTATGATTTTGTTTTTTTCCTTTTTTTCCCTTTCTTTTCTTTTTTCTGTTTTGTTTTGGACATGGGCATGTACTGGAAAAGAGTAAATGTTTTTTTTTTTTTTTTTCTTTTTTTAATCATTGCATAGAACTAATTTATGAGAATGAGACTTGGACTGTTACATTCGGTACTTTTGTCCTCTTCCCCCGCTTCCCCGACTTTCCGCTCCTGCATATGCACCCCAGTTCCTATGTACCTACCTAGATATGTACATGTACGATTGATATATGTTGTACTCCGTACATCATATAATATTCTTCAAGTGAAGAGCAGAAACAATATCCTTCTGTCTACCGAGAAGGACTCTTTTCAATGTCTACCTAGGCTGTCGAGGGACTTCTGAGGAGACAGCCAAAACAGACCTCGGACCACAGGATTCCGAACCCCCCTGGTATAGGTCCAAGAAGTCAATGCCAATTGCCCAGCGATTAGCCTGGTTCCCTCCCGTGTGTGCTTTGGCTTCGTGTTTTCCATCTGCACACCAGCGTCATTGGCTAACGCCTCCCCGCATCATCTCATCTTGGTTCCTTTTATGACTGGCTCTTTCCCACGAGCGCGGGTGCCTACGGAATCGCTCATTTGTTTATGCCAAAGCCCTTGATGGAGAACACCTGGACGTGCGTCCTTGGCCCTCGGCTGAGTTACCGTCGTCTCCGGGGCCATGTCCATATCCTGGGATGCCATGGCTAAGGAATGGTACCATCCAAACGGATTGGTTCCTTCCCCTCAACATCTGCTTGATTAGGAATTTGTAGCAAATTGTACTCGAAGACTCCGACCCCCCGTCTCTGCACAGCCAACACATATAAAAGCGAGCCCATTGTCCGCAGCAATTTCTTTGCTTATCTGCAACTAGTCTTCCTAGCTCCACGATCATCTCCATTGATCCACCCCAAATCTCCCCCACTGATCTGCCCCTAATGTCGCAGTATATCCCCAACATTCCCACCGATTGCCTTGCCAAAAAGGTCGTTCTTATCACAGGTATGTCAAACCTGTCTCCTAACTTCTCTACTGTCATCTTATCTCGTCTTAAACAGGCGGTGCCAATGGCATTGGTTCCAGCCTAGTGACGCAATGCTTGGAGCGTGGTGCCAATGTATGCATTGGTGACCTCGATAACATCTCGGGCGAGCGTCTACTGAAGGAATGCTGTGACCAATTCCACCCAGAGGAAGAAGACATGCCCCCGCGCGCAATTTTCCAAATCACCGATGTCACCAACTATCCGTCTGTGCTGGCATTGTTTGATCTAGCCTTTAAGACCTATAAGCGCATCGACCATGTCGTCTCGGCGGCTAGTATCGTGGAATTAGGGAATTGGTTTGATACTTCACTTACGCTGGAGACCGTCCGCCAGGTAAGTTATTGCTGGCCAACTAACAACTCGGTTGCTTAGCCGGGCTTTTTCTTTCCTTTCCTTTTTGGGAAACATCTGACAATACGGATATTACCTCAGACCCCCACCCACAAAGTCATGGATGTCAATCTCCTTGGGTCAATGTATGTTACACGTATCGCCTCTGTCTACTTGCGCCATAACCGTGGATCAAACTGCGACCGGTCGATTCTCCTATTCTCGTGTGCCTCTGGTTTCAAGGACAGCCCGTCTCTTTTTGTATATCAAGCCTCCAAGCACGGCGTCACTGGCCTCATGCGTTCCCTACGCACCTACATCTCCTCTCCGTACAAGCACTATCTTCGTATAAATACCGTCTGTCCTTGGGTGACCCAGACCGATAGCATCAAGAAAGTCGAGGCACAATGGAAGCAGGCTGAACTTCCGATCAACACCCCCGAGCAGGTTGCTACTGTGGCCACTGGAGTCTTGGCTGACCGGTCTCTCAATGGCACATCCATGTTCATTGAAGGTGGCCGTGCCTGGGAAATTGAGCGGAACATCGATCGACTAGAGTCTGAATGGCTGGGTGAAGCGCCGTCCAAGGTGCTTGCTTTGGGTCAGGAGCTGCTCGATGATGGTTCGATCTGGACCGCACCGGAGCGACGCCGGAAGAAGAGCACCATTTCTGTTGGAGTGCCACCGGGAGTACCTCTTGATAAAATCAATGGACTTGCTAATGGTGTGACCAATGGAATGTCAAATGGCTTGACCAACGGGGTAACTAATGGTCTGGCCAATGGTGTGCACTAAAAGGGAGTTGCTTTTGCCGTTCATTGTTTACCCGTGGGATATGGGATACTTGATACATTGGACACGGGCAGTATAGGCTATTTATGGGTTATCAAGGATGACGAATGACGACTGTTTACTGTTTATAATTATATTCTCACCAAAGTAGTGGGTCGCGTACGTATGTGGTCTCTGTCCTTGACAACGTAAGACCTTAACAGCCTGATTTTCTTAGCTCAAGATGATAATAGCGACATTATATGTAAGATAACCCTCCGATGTCTTCTATATTCCTTTCAGATATTACTTTCCCCTTCGTGTTACACTCGGGCCTTTTGATGTACAACATACAAAAGACAGTAACTGGAAGTACAAACCGTACAGAGGGCTCCGCAATTATAATTAATAGTCAACGCGATCTATGGTATATATATGGAACACGACAAAAGGAGAAAAAAGAAAAACAAAAAACAGAAAGATGAAGTAATGCACCATTGGAAAACATAAAGTCCAAAGACTCGATCTTTTTCCTCTTGGTATACATACTCAACATGCCCCCTGGAACGCCCATGTTCACCTTCTATGATCGATGACTTGAATTATTTGAAGGACTCCCGTGTATGCACACGGTCAACGTTGTAAGGGTTGGCTTCATATGTCGGCACCCGATGCATGCCATGTGTGGCATTGGTGGAAGTGCGCGAAAGAGTGTGATGGATTGAGTGAACATCCGCGGGGGTCTCCTTGTTGTGAGAGAGTGACACGACTTCATCGTTTGCCGATGGGGTTTGTGACATCTCAAGCTCAGACTCGGCAGACTCGGTGGGCTTTTGGAGTCCCCGAACAAGATTTTGAACAAAGGCCTCAGACTGCGCAGAATACTTGCAGTGTTTTCGGATAGACAGTCCATACTTATAGAGCAGGAAAGGGAAAGGCACACATGCAAGAGCCAAGAAAGCCGGAACACAGGATGCCCAATGGATCCCAAGATCTTCATACATGTATTTTGTGAACAGCGGGAATGCAAATCCGAACAATGACCGCAGTAGTGTGTTGGCTGCCAAGACGGATGCCGCAAAGATGGTGTAAGCATCGATTAGGTAGTTGAAGACACTGAGGAAGACGAGCAACATCCCGAACCCGAAGGGAACTCCAGAAGCGATGCTTACAAGCCAGTGGACGGATGGAGAGTTGGTCCATGCGAACCAGAAGAGTCCAATAGGGAGGGCAATAGAGGCCAGCATACACGGGGGAAGGCGGGCTTCTGGAGGCGCATAGCCACCATTCTTCTTCAGGAGTTTCGCGTAGCGCTGGTTTTCAGGAATGGAATACGCAACCGCACCAATCATACCAATCATAACACCGATGAAAGCTAAGCCGCCGACACCTTGATTCCATCCACGATGAATCTGATACACAATCGGGAAGGCGCCGAAAAGCATATAGAGGGTTCCGTAGATGATAGCAAGGTAGATCGATAGCAGTAAGACGATAGGTTCTTGAAAAAGAAGAATCATGGGTCGCGAGAGAGAGATCTTCAAAGCGGCTTTCAAAGTGAGACGTCCTTGATCGATATCTAACTTGCTGCAGTACACCTGACCCGTGAGCTTGGAGAGAGTGTTCGCGCGCTGGCGAAGAAGAACGGGGGCATATGTCTCAGGTTTCAACGCGGCTCCCAAGAACCACATCACAGCACAGAGGATGGCCAAGAGACCCATCACCCACTTCCAGCCTCCACTAGACATACCGAGGAAGCCGCCGGCGATAGGCCCAATAACAGGTCCTAGGAATGGTGCCAACGCGAAGGCCGATAAGGCCAGTCCTCGTTCGCGAGCCATGAACATGTCGGCGATAACACCGCCCGAGTTGGTAAGGGGAGAGGAGCCGAAAGCACCGGACAAGAATCGGAAGACCAGTAGAGTCTCGATGTTCTTCGCGCCCGTACAAGCGGCACAAAAGATGGTCAAACCGCAGTAGGTTGTGACGAAGACAAGCTGGCGGCCAAAGATTTCACTCATCGGGGCCCAGATCAGAGGACCCAGGGCGAAGCCCAGTACGTAGAGGGATACTCCCAAGGTCGCAACCTCGGTGGTTGCGCCAAATCGTTCTTGAATCTGAACGATACCACCAGTATAAGCGGACGAGACCAGAGCAACGACCAAGGTCTCGAGGGCGGCTACCACGGTGATGAACCATTTCATAGATGATTTTAATTGGAGTGGGTTTCGAAAGTCCTTGGGCATCCAATTCACGACATAGGGATCTTGTTCGGTCCCTGAGCCGGCATAATGGTGGTCAGCAACCTCTTGGGTGATAGCACCGGGGTTGAAGACGAGTCGCCAGAAGGGGATGGAGTTTGGCAACTGCAAGGTGTTGGCAGTCTCGGAGACCTCCATTGTTGAGAGTCAAGAGATTGACTCTAGAGCTCTGCGATCTGCGTTCGATCTGGGATATGAATTATAAGGGTAGAATGTGAGATGGGTAAAAATTTTCTAGGCTAGTTTTCTACTACTATATGTAATTACATCTGTCCGTACTCCGTACATCTCGGAGACACTGCTTGTTTCAGGTGTAATAAGCCGCATATTCACTCCATAACAAAAGAGAAAAATGTAGAAAAATGTAGAAGAAGCGGTTTGATTGGCTTCAACATCGTCAAGATCCCGAAAATCTCCACTTAGTTCCGGCCCGATCAGTAATCGGTTTCTCGGCTAGGCCGATGTTTTATTAGAAAGAGATTTTTTCAACTTTTAAGCCGAGGTTCATTTGGGATTTTCTCTTATTATGCATTTAGGGCTTATAATTTCCTTTGGATATGGGCATATGGAGGTACTCTGTTGATGTGATATCTGATTACTCCGTACTCTGTTCTGAGATCGGAGAAAGATAGTTAATAGTTTAWCTATAGTTATGTATTTAGTTAAAGTACATAACTATGCCCAGTAGTTATGGTTATATACATACATGTCTAGGTGGTTAACCCTCATCCCATTGGCCTGAACTATCCCTGACGTTGCCAGGACATCTCAATATAACCTCGGAACTACTCCGGACAATCTATCTTAAATAAAAAAAAAAGAAAAAAGAAAAAAGAAAAAAAGGGGATATATACCAGAAATTATTATTCTTCCTCTTTATTACACGTCTACTTCATTACAGAGTCTTCTCAATCTCAGCAACCTCAGCCATCACCTGTCGGATCACGGTTTTCGCCCCCTCTCCCACCTCTTCGTAAGGGTGTCGAGGGGCCAGATTACCTGCTGCATCCTGGATCCCTGCCAGCTGGGCCGAGTAGCATGCCACCGCATGCTTAGTTGACGCAATGCCACTTTTGATCGCACTTTCTGCGAGCGCCGCCTTCCTTTGGAGTTCCACCGCCTCCTCAATCTGACCCTTCCGATACAACGCATAGATCCGAGCCGTCACTTTGGGAAAGACATTGGCGAACGCAGCAATGCATCCAGCACTTCCTGCAGCTAACCCACCAATCAGGAAATCGGACTGTCCACCAAAGGTCGCAAAGTCCTCGGGCGCAAATGATGCAGCCAGCCGAGTGATCTTTCCCACGGATCCACAGGTCAACTTGACCCCGACCACGTTGGACCGTCCACTGGCATGCGCAGATGCCGAATCCCGTGCGATAGCGGCAATGGTCTCGGAGTCCATGTCCACCCCGTTGCACACCCCGGGGAAATTGTATATCACCACTGGGAGAGGTGACTTAGCGGCCACTTCGGAAAAGAAGCGTTTCACCACGTTCATGTTTGTAGCTTTGCCGAAGTATGCGGGAGGGAGGACGAGAAGGTAGTTGGCACCAGCAGCAGCGGCATCCTGTGCGAGCTCGAGGGTCTGCTTGGTCGAGTGCGCACCGACACCGGCCATCAGTGGGAAGTCAGGCCCAACGGCGGCTCGCGCAGTTGAGATGAGGTGAGATCGCTCTTCACGAGTGAGGAGGAAGGCCTCTGAGTTGGTCCCCAGGATTACTAGACCCGCTAGCCCGGTCTTGGATAGATAAGCAAAGTACTTGGATTGAGAGGCGAGGTCTAACGAGTCGGTGTCATGGTGAAAGAAAGTGACCGCAGGGCACCAAACTCCCGACGAAGGGACATGAGGTTGGGGAGAAACAGTGTGAGAACCCATTGCAGAGGTAGGAATTGTAGTAGTATACGTATATCGGGAAGACTGTATTACACCAGTAGAGTCCTAGTAGTAGTCCTAGTATATAACTCTTATAAGATATTCCCTTCTCCGGTCGGAATGAGGGGCAAACGGCCATATCTCCGATTCATTTGAGCTATTTGGCCGCTGTTTTTGCCGTTCGAACTGCCAATGTCGGATGTCAGAACCGACAAAAGCCAATCTCGTACACAACTCGTACACAAGATCACCTAAACCAGTCCACTTTCGGCTCCTCCACCCGACCGACCAATTAGTACTCTTTCTAGTTTGTTTAATTTATTAATCTGATTTGAATCTGGTTTATTTGACTCGGCCCTGTTTCCGACGTGTATATATGTTTACTCCGGCCGCTTTTTTTGCAAGTGGAGGTTCATGAAGCAACTCGGCATAGAACCCGACGATGATATCAGTCGAGTTGCACACAGCTTCCTCTAATACTACAACCCAGAGACAAAAGATTTGGACATTGATTCTTATAATTCTGCATTGAAATTGGCCGAGCCCAACTCCGTGTTCATCATCCATGCATTTGCTTATAATCCAACAGGATGTGACCCGAGGAGCAATGTTGGCCTCAACAAACAAAATGTTAACTACGTTGGAAAGTCAATTGCTGAATGCTTGAATCAAGAATGCTAATTGAAACCCGCTAAAGAACTGAAGTGGCAGTAAGATTCTGGCGTTTAAGTCAATTCACCAGAGGCTTGGCTGCAGCAGTGAAAGTAGGGTAAGCAGGAAGGATGAGTTACGTGTATAGAATGAAGAAACAGGAGACAGTAGATGTTATTCCTGGAATCTTCAGTCGCCCAATTGACGACATCTGTTAATTTGGACCCTACCGCGGGGCTACCGGAGTGTCATAGATCCAGGAGCTCTGCGATTCAAGACGCGAGCACCACCCCGATGGAGCCTCCGTTGCCCTGCACATGACTCAACCGGCCCATGTAGGGTAACAAAAAGTGATTTGGAAACGGAGCCAGAAGAACTTGGACCACTCTTTATATAAACATTAATCTCGCCTGTGGGATCAATCGCAGCTGAATTCCCCATCTGTTGAGCCCGACATGCAGGGAATGACCTTCAGGGTTATCACCGAAAAATAAAAAAGAACAGGCTGGGTTTCGTAGTAATTGATTGCCTGCCAAGTACTCCGTACTGCAAATAGCAAGAGAAAAATGATCGAGGCCTCGAGTGCGGAAATTCGGCACAGAGTATCATCGGCAGCTATTCTACGTGTTGGCAACGGTTGCGATGAAGAACACGTCTGGATCTGATATATATGATCGAATTGCTGCCAGCGCACGGCCGCAGCTGTAGGTAAGGAAAGGCGCTCGAGGATGTCATCCTATTTCCATTTGGAAGTGCATTGCCCAATTGTCGCGGTCGGGCGATACCATGTACGGAAGTGACTGGCGAAACTCGCCACGGTCGGGAGTGGTCGTACAACATACGCCATATGGCGAGGATCTTCAGTGGAAATACAGCATCTATTGGGCATGGACAGATCCCCAACATTAAATCCCGCATGGGATGTGCCGTGTTTCAGGGTTGAATATGCATTATGACCGAGATGACCCGCAGCTTCCGTGTATCCGGTCTTCTAGATGACTTTGTTAGCGGGAAACTAGTCTGGGGAAGTTAGCACGGATATAAGCAATGACCACGAGGTAGGCACATAATATGGAGTAGGAGTACGGAGTACTGGAGTAAGGAGTCAAACCTTGCAGATGCGAAAGTTGGGGAAATTGGGTTTCATTACGTATGGAGTGAATGAGTTGGAGACTGGGGATTCTTCCGTAATGATGTCTATGCCGTCTCTGAGACCCATTCTATCGCATATGAGATTTCGGTCAAGGCGGCGAATCATGAAGTCAATATTTGCGCTATTTTCCCACGGCCGCTAAACCCAATGGCGGTTGGTGTTGCTCCGCATCTCCAGGTTTAGGACATACCCCAAGAGGATCTCGATTTGGTTGGGGGGCTGGGGTTTGTTTTGCATGGGTAATAATATACGAGAATATCCGGTGAACCTTGTACCCCGGTTATATCCTGTAAGTGGTGTAGTAAGGAGGTAGTTACTCCGTACATACTCCATACTCGGGCATAGGAGGTTGATGTGATATTCTTATTTTGCTCTGTTTGCAGCCCTCACGTGACCAATTAAAAAAGTCTTATCGGCTGCCCAGACGGGCGAGTCGGTGCTGAGCCAAAACTTCCGAGTCTTTCATTGGCAAGTCGGCTTTCGGGATCTTCTGTGGCGTGAAGAAAAAAAAAAAAAATAGCTTCAATGTCTATATTCTTATTTTTGATGTGCTTTCTTTCACTACATACTGATTTTATCTCCCCGCAATCAGTAACGCGGGGAGAGACTCCATAGTGTGACATTATGCGAGCACTCTCGGCTCTCAAGTGGCTCTCAAGTGGCCCTCCAAACTACGCATTACACCAATGTTGCATTTCTTTTACCTAACCGTCCGAACCTTCTTATCGTGCAACGAACACTAAACTGGAGGGAAACTGGAGCCAGGCGACATTTCGCCTAAAATTCCCACTCAAATGGGTCCAGCTCCTGTTTCCGGTCAGCTCGTTGGGTGGCCGATCAACTGGAGTGGACCAGCGTCGTACTCCACGTGTTGGAGCAACCAAGCAGAAGTCACGAAATCATGTTAGTCACGGAAATCCCGCTTTGCCTCCTGATAGTGCCGCATTCGAAAGTGTGCAAAATTTGTCTTATATACCCGGGTTCCTCCCTTCCTGCTCGGCAGACGACCCTCACTTCCCAACTATCATCATGGGCCTCGAAAACATCTCCAACGACCATGATGCCGACAAGGTGATGGGAACCGAAGGCGAGAAGGCCGCATATGCTCCCCCACCGCCGTTTGAGGGGGACATGGTCGGGGAAATGAGCGAGGCCGAGAGGAACATCTATGATCACGGTATCAAGAGGTTCAGCCGTCTCGGCTGGAAGCGACTCACCATCGTCCTCATCGTCGAAGCCATTGCACTCGGCAGTTTGTCGATTCCCTCCACCTTTGCAACACTAGGCATGGTCCCCGGTGTGCTCTGCTGTGTGGGCATCGGCCTTATCGCCATCTATACCAGTTACATTGTCGGAATGGTCAAATTGGCTTTCCCCGAGGTTGCCAATTATGCCGATGCGGGTCGGTTGCTGGGCCATCGGTTAGGGTGTGGTCGCTTTGGATATGAGCTAGTCAATGGCATGCTCGGTCTCCAGCTAATCTTCCTCACGGCCTCGCATTGTCTGACGGGAACTATCGCGTTCCTCGACATCACTAAAAGCGGTATTTGCTCGATCATTTTTGCCGTCGTGTCCGCCATCATCTTGCTGTTACTCGCCGTTCCGCCCAGTTTCACCGAGGTGGCCATCCTAGGCTATGTCGATTTTGCATCCATCATCTTGGCTATTGGAATCACTATTATCGGTACGGGCGTGGAGGCGACTAACTCACCCAGTGGACTCTCCGGAGTTGCCTGGTCTGCGTGGCCAAAGGATCACCTCACCTTCACCGAAGCCTTTATTGCTGTGACGAACATTGTTTTCGCCTACAGTTTTGCCATGTGCCAGTTCTCCTTTATGGATGAAATGCACACTCCTCGGGACTTCGTTAAGTCGATCTGGGCACTAGGTATTGCCGAGATCGTTATCTATACGGTGACTGGTGCTACGATCTACGCCTTTGTTGGCCAGGACGTGTCTAGCCCTGCACTCACCTCTGCCGGAACTACCCTCAGCCGCGTCGCATACGGCGTTGCTCTCCCTGTGATCTTTATTAGTGGTTCGATCAATACTGTTGTATTTGGGCGTCTGGTTCATGGTCGCATCTTCGCCAACTCCCCTATCCGCTTCATCAATACCAAGATGGGGTGGCTGACATGGCTGGCGGTGATCACGGCTGCCACAATTATAGCATTCATTATTGCCGAGGTGATTCCCTTTTTCAACGACTTGCTTTCAATATCTTCTGCTCTTTTCATTTCCGGTTTCACCTTCTACTTCCCTGCCATGATGTGGTTTATGCTCCTTCGAAAGGGGAGTTGGACAGAGCCCAAGAACATCATTCTGGCAGTCGTCAACATGATGATTTTCCTGATCGGTATGGTGGTGCTTGTTGCAGGAACCTATTCCAGCGTTGATGACATTGTAAGTTTTTTCCATGATAGCCCTTACCTTGGAGTACTAATTGTCTTACTAACTTTCTCAACTAGATCATCAAGTACGACAAAGGCGAAGTTGGTGGTGTCTTCTCGTGCGCAGCTCCTGAGTAAGAACGATTTCATTTTCTTGTTATTAGCATATCTAGACATGGGTTATGAGCGTGCTCAAGCTGGTACTTGTACAGAGATTCCGTCAATCCTGGTCTGGTTCGAGGAAATTCATTTCTAGGCGTTGCATCTTCATGGTCCGTGAAATCATGGAGCAAGAAACGATATGTATATGTATTATAATGGTCATCTCATTCAATACTCATAAAGCCATAAGATTTTAAGATTGACGAATACTATGCAACATAATTAAAGTGTACAACTCCCCTGAAGTGGAAGCCAAAAGATTCCACAGAACGGTGAGCCCGTGGCTATTTATAGATCCTTGTTGAGGGACCCATAATAAGTGAAATGACCGAAAATAGGCAGAAAACCGGTTGGCGTAGTGCATCTATATTGTCTGTTTCTCCGGTGCATAAAGACATTATAAGCCGATTGGCCTTGATTCGGATATCGTGCACATGTGGATATAATTCGGAGAAACATGGAACAAATATGGGGGAGCACATACATACGTACATATGTAGGTAATAATGGGATACTGAAATTGAAGTCATTTCAATATACGATATAGGGGTGAGGTAATTTTCTTCATCTTCAGGACTTGAAAATGCTCATTTAAATATAATAATAAGCTTATAATATTTCCTAAAATGGATTATATCGAGGATCACCGTTAATAGCTCAGGGGACATTATTGATAGGAGCATGATAGAGATCGACATGCTTGCCCCATAAAATAGTCACGCTGATGTCAGTTTGGGAAATACCGAATGCTGTAGTCTGATGTAGTCGGATGCCTGGCTCTGAGAATAGTCTTAATGGGTGAGACATCAACCTCGGCGACGGTGGCGCTCCAAGTATAAAAGGGACAGCATTTCAGCATGTCTCTAGAACTATCAACCAACCTTTCCAATTCAACTATTCTTATATTCTCTCAACCCAATCTTCTATCTTCTCTTCCCATTCTCCAATATGCAGCTCAAGAACATTGCCATCGCTGCCTCTGTCAGCGCCGTTGCCTCAGCCGCTCCTTCCACCCAGTCTAAGACTTTTGGTGTCGTGGCCATTCACTCTGGTAGCGCTGTGCAGTACGCTGCCTTCAACGCTGCTAAGAGCAGCATATTCGCTGGTCTGCCTAGCCAGGGTGCTAGTTGCGCTCGTCCCGAGGAGCAGCAGGCGACCTTCTACATCAATGATGGTGCTCTGTACCTCTATGATCAGTCCGCCACTCCCCAGGAGATCTACGTTGACCGCTCCGGCATGGGTATGTGATCACTCTAGCAATAAAATAATCTAGGTTGACAACTATCTGACTTTGATATACAGGCCAGGGCAAGATTGGATACACCACCGGTGCTCAGCCCACCCCCAAGAACTCCGAGCGCAAGGGCTGGACCGAGAAGGATGGCCACCTCCAGTTTGGAGGAAATGATCTGATTGCCTGCCCCAACAGCATTGACGGTGCCTGGAGTATCTGGGCTTCTGCTGGCGTTGCCAACCCCGGTGGCAACACCGACTGTGTGGGCATTGCCGCTCGTGTCGAGGAGACCGAGAACCCCAATGGCTGCCTCTACACCCAGTAGATGTTCCTATGGAGCATCGTCTTGTGAATTCGTTAAATGTATATAATTCTTGTTGAGATGGATCTGCCTTGACGCCTTGAGGGCTGCTTTGTCAGACTTCCTCGCTACTTAGCCCTTGTAGAGAATCAATCCTTCTCTCATCTTTGGCTTCGGATCACTATCGCTGTTGTGTTGTTAATTTCTGATCTAGTCCCTCTTAGTGAGATACTCGAAGTAAATACACACTGTGAATCTTGATACTCTCAAGGGTACCTTAGGACGAGCTCCGCCGCAAGATATAAGATATTAAACATTTTGTATCCAAAACCAGCGGAAAAGATGGTAAAGAAGGTCGAGAAATCCAATGTTGGAATTGGGGAATTTCCACCAAGTCCTCAAGCCATTCTCTTGAATAAAATATAACATGTGTGTAGTGTAGGTTAAATGAGTCGCGTGTCAGCGCAGTATATATCCATACCTATTTATGGGGCTGCGGATGTGATGGTCAAACCAAAAGGGAAACAGTGTCACAGTCGAATATTGGCCAGGTGAAATTTCAATTCTAAGTTCAAGATAAAGGGCTAGGGATCCCTAGCCATCTCCATCGCATCTTTGATCGTTTCGTTCAAGGTGACCTAGGATTAAATCGGAAACACGGGGGAACTGGGTTGGGTCTCAGCATATGTGCTCAGTTATCCCGCATTATGGGAGGTGACATCCTGATAGATAGTGAAGAAGGGAAAGGGTCTCTTTTTTGATAATCCCTTTGGGGTGTGTCAAATAATTGACCCCAAGCAGACATGCTTCGAACATCCCAGCATTACGGACCCCAAGTGTCTCGTCCTTAGAAGACATTTCCAATGCACGAACACCGTCGAATTACGGAATAGTGAGGAGCGAACCCCCTGTACCTGGATTTGAACATCCAGAAATCCAACCACGTTTGGTTGGGTTGAGTCAACCATCTTTCACGCCAACTGTCCCATCATCTCCTGCACCAGTACCCGGAAATTTGCCATCCAATCAAAGCTCACCCGACAAGGGCAATGGCTCAAAACGGATACGTGTGTTAGTTGCAGAAGAAAGCAACATCAAGGACTGTATGGATTGTGGGATGGATATGTCCTTGAGGTCGGTGGTAATACGAAACATGATCGATTTGCCACCATCATTGAGGAAAGTGAACTTAGCCTATGGAAGAAAGAGGATCCATTGTGGAAGTATAACTAGAATGTAGGGAGTGAAATCGAAAATGGCTTTTCCTATAACTTTGGACGGTGAGCCCACTTGACCGCCTGTATTATACTGCCCCCTATTCTGCCCAGGTGCAAACTGTTGGTTTCAACTCCACACCGTTTCGTCACAAATAGTACAAATTTTGAACTACGCTCGTACATCTTAACTATTTTAAACTCTACACAGCGCTGTGCGATCATGTGGATCCATTAGGGCGTTCCCTAGGGCGTTCCCCAGGGCGTTCCCCGTCTCCAAGGGCAGATGACTCATTTCCGTGGTCATCGCGAAGTCGTCAGCTGCCGGAGAGAAGGGTTTCGACAAGCCCCAGCTTGGTTGGTGGGTCGCTAGATAGCGCCGCTCACAGTCGAAGGACCATGGTAGAAGAGTCGGGTCAGAATGGCGGGCAAGCTCATAGACACAATGCATGAAGATATATTGACAATTCGAGAAGCGATATCTACACTCCTACAACCGCCGATATTACAGACCGGGCCTCTCCCTCACACCGCGATCCATTCTTCACAGAAACCGCCCACCTCTCGAGACATACCTCCCGTCATTCTCTCCAATATCCCCTATGTCGAACCCTCGGCATTCAAAGACTACCTCAGTGAGGTCGAAAGCCTACTTGATGCTTCCCAACGCACGAAGCTTGAGTCCAAAGACATGTTTCATCAAGACATCTGCACTACCAAAGGCGACGAAGTTGCACCGCGCGGAAGGCCGAAGACGAGCGTTTCGAAGCGCCAGCTTGCGCCTACACTGCTGTCTACAATTCCCTCTGTGTATTTCAATGAAAACCTTCACCTCGAGAACCCGCGCATTGTCGATGTTGTCAGTGAACATACAGACGTTGTAAGGCAGCCACTGTCCACCATCGGAGAAGGTGATGACATTGCTGCAGATGGTGACCCGCAGCCTACTAGGAAGACGCTTACTACCTATACTACCTTGCAAGAGAAGCTATCGTGGTACATGGACACTGTAGAGATTCATTTGGTATTTTCAATTTCGCAAGCGTCAGCGTCTTTTTTTTAGCCGCGCTCGGCTTCGTGAACTCCAGGCCGAGGCAGCCGACTCTGTCGCAAAGACCCGGAAGCTGAGGAAAGACCTCGCGCATTTGGACAAAGACATCGTAGTGCGCGGGTTTGAGTCATCAGCTCGAAGCGGAGACGGGACAATCTGACAAAGCTGGGCGAAGCTACCAAACAGCTTCAATGTGTCCTTAGCGGCGCTAGTCATTGCGAGGAACTCGTAAACTCTGGGCATCTGGAGACGGCAGTGCAACACATCTCGTACGTCGAACAGCTTGCATCCGGCACGCTGGATCCGAGAATTGGCGGGGAGTTGCATTGGTTGCTGCCGAACCCATTCATCAGGCTTCCCGATCTACGCCGAATGCACGCTATTGGGGGACTGCTGCAAGACACCGAGCAGATTCACCTGCGGATTGGGAAAGGTTATGAAGCCCGATTTGCTGAACCTCCTTCTGGGCGACCTGCGCTGACATGTGTCCGACGCACCGCCCAGAGACACTCTGACACGCTGGACAAAACGCACACGCGGCGCGACGGATGACTCCTCATCGATATCCATGATGAAGGCAGAAAAGTTGCGCGAAGAACTCATCCCTGTCCTGCAGGGCCTTGGCCAGTCGCAGTATTTAGCTGCAGCAAGCACCACGTTTCGTGAAGCTGACATCCGAGAGATGAAGTCTCTTATCCGCCAGCACTTGCCGAGCTTTACTAACGACGATAGTGAGTCTGCCACGTCTGCGTCGATGCGGTCAAGCGGTCGACGTCCGACTCAGCAGGAAATGTCGAGCATTCTGTCTCGCAACTTGCGTGCTCTCAGTCCTGAGGACGCCGAGGCGTTCTTCGTCAAGGTCTACTGCGGGATAGGCGAAGCATTACGGAGGCTTAGTGTACGGGTCAAGGTTCTCCTCGATATCATAAGCGGCATGGAGACTTCAAACAACGTACTCACTCCCGTCCAAAGCCTCGGAAGCAAGGGCGATCCGGCTGTCCGTTCGCCCAGCCTTTCGATGGGATATAATCTGCAGGAAGAGATACCTCAAGCCCTTAACATGTCGACCCTCCTCGTACAGGTAGTGGACAAGGCGCAGAGATCACAAAGGTGCTGCGAGTCAGAACCGAGCAAACGGTTCGCCTTGTATTAACCGATTTCTTAAGCTACTTCACGCTGAATCGCCTGTTTGTCAATGAATGCGAGGCAGTCTCTGGACACTCTGGAGAGGCCGTCAAAGGCATAGTGAACAATCAAATCCACGACTTTATCCCGCTTCTGCACGAAGTAGAAAAGCAAAAGCTAGTGCAAAAGATAGAGTCTGAGAAGTGGGAGCGCATCGACTTCAAGCCCCAGCCCCAGGACGCATTGATCCTGGCGCACATTGCCCAGTCTATGACCACTGATCCCCCGGCATGGCTCGATTACACGGATGTCAGTACCGCAGACCTAGAGGCAGGCGAACTGAATGTGCAGAAAACCCGCACCCCTACGGAGCCGACGAGTGCTGCTCAGCAAAATAAGAAAGACCCGACACTGGCGGTCATCGAGGGCAAGAAATTTACGCTCGTTGATTCGGCAGCATATGCGCTTCGCGGTATAGAACAATACGCAATCCTCCTGGCATTGGTCCCCGGCTGGTCAACGACATCTCCACGCTCCTACTTGACTATCTCAAACTGTACAACACTCGCACACAACAGCTTATTCTCGGTGCCGGCGCTAAAATAACAACTGGGCTGACCAATATCAATACCAAGCACCTTGCCCTTGCCTTGCAGTCGCTGTCCTTCTTCATTGTTCTGACACCCTACGTGCGCGAGTGTGTTCGTCGTTGACCGTCTATCACAGGCTCCGGCATGGCAGAATATGACCGGCTGAAGTGCTTATTCTAAAACCATCAGTCCAGTATCCACGACAAGCTCGTCGACATAATGAGTTTTCGCGCGACCGTTTGCATTAGAGAGATGAATAAGATCATGTGGGACGACGAAGATGAGGTGTAGAGGAACGTCAGTCCACACATAGAGACGCTCACGAATGAGGCGCTTACGCTACAACGAGTGCTAAGCAAATATCTGCTCGCGTTAAACGTGAGTATGATTGTCGGACAGGTCTTTACGAACTATAAAGAGCAATGGAGTAAGGCTTTCGAAGGTGCGGCGATACGGACCGAGGCCGGAAAAGCGAGGTGAGTATCTTCCTTAAGGTCATATATCGTTGCTAGCTAACCAATATATAGGCTTCTACGAGACGCGGAGCTTCTTGAACCAAAGCTTAGCAAGATTGACGGCGGAGAAGAGCTCGGCACGCACATAATCAATATTGTTAAAGCGAAGTCCAAATCCTCTCTCTGGTCACATGGCCCTCATGTAGTCTACTACTATCCTTTCTTCCCTTCCATAGTTAGTTCTCTACAACTATGATCACCAATACAATCCGTATTGTACAGCATTCGTGATCTCATCTCCATTGTAGATCTCAACAATGCTAGCTAAAGGCAAGCACGAGCGAGGGCACGCCCGTGTAGGAGCGAAACGCCATATACTAAAAGGAAAGGCCGAAAACGCATAGCAAATGCTCTACGCTAAGAACAAAAATGAAAATGGCCTTCACGGGGCTACTAGGCGGGCGAAAGCACAGCTGCGATAGAGCTAGCACCGTGGCTTCGTCGCGATAGGTGCAAGATAGAGGAGCTGAAGGGGAAGAGGGAAAAAAAGAGGTGGAAAGGGCGAGGTCATGACTCTTATGTTCAGGGAGATTAGAGGGACGGTGTACCAGGCACCAAACTTACCAGATCTCGGGATTCACAGGTCCCTACGGATATTACATTAGCAATCGTATTATGACAGTGGCCTGCAGGTGATTAACAGGTGATTCACTAACGTCTATATATTGTCCTGAATAGCCAGATCATGCAGAAAAACTGAACGGGGTGTCTAATAGGCAATCTCGAAGCTGTAGGCAGGATCATAGTGGATAGCCCAGTATCCATCCCAGATCTTCTTGGTAACAGACCCAACCTTTCCGTCCTTCACGGGCTTGCCATCAAGACTGGTGATGGGCATGATACCTCCAGCAGTGGTACACATAAAAATCTCATCCGCATCATAAGCCATTTGGACAGGTACCAACTCGACCTTAATGTCAAAGCCGCTAGCCCGAGCGACATCAATCACACTCTTGCGTGTAACACCTTCAAGTACTCCACGAGCTGGAGTGTACAGAGTATTGTCCTTCACAAGAACAATATTGAAGCCGGAACCTTCAGTGAGGTTGGTGTCACCATCGGTCAGGAAGGGATATTCGGCGCCACGATCAGAAGCCTCGAAAAGGCCACGAACCAGATCACCCCATTGCAGATTCTTGACAGTGGGGTCGATGCAGCCAGGCGGGACGCGGCGGACAGTCCTTGCGATGATTGCGCTTCCACCCACAGGCTGCACCTCAGGTTCCATACACCAGACGTATGGTTGAATAAACATATAGATACGGTTGACGATATCCTCAGGGCGAGAGCCTCGCACACCTTTCAATCCACGCGTCACGATGATTTCGACAAACGCGTCGCGGATGCCACTCTTTGCAACCATATCGACCAGAATCTGCTTCACCTCGTCGCGTGGGAGGGGGAGTTTCATGCGTAGCTTGGTGCAGCTGGCTTCCAACCGGGTGATGTGGTCATCGAGCCGGAAAAAGCGTCCATCCCAAACAGAGGGAACATCGTATGTCAAGTCGCTGTGCATGAAGCCTTGGTCGAGGATTGGGATACGGGCTTCGTGGAGAGGAGTAAGTTCTCCCTCCACCCAAGCGACACCCTTTGCGAAGGGGTGGGTGTTCGCTGCAAGCACCTTTTGGCGCTCGTGGTAGGCGGCGAAGATTTTTTCCATTGTAGCCATGATGATAGAGGGTTTGGACTTTTTGGGGTTTGATCAAGAGAATTGCTGGAGGAGAATGTGAGTAAATCAAGATACTCAGGCAGATATAGAGACCTTTAAGTGCCTATGCCTCGAGACATCGCAATTTCCATGAAAGGGAATAGCCCTGGAGGTGATATACATGGATGATACTACAAGGCTTAATCGGGCAAGTGGCGGGGCTGTTCAGCGGGGGATATCTCGCCTTCCCGATTTGGTAATGACGATATTTCCCGATCGGGAAGGCGGGTTGTCGGGTACTTGACCCCGTCAGGTGACATCATGGGGCATCTGGGAGTTTCAATTTGGGCAAAACGAAATATTCAGTATATCACAATCTATTTCCGGCTTTTAAGGGAGTCTGGTAATCCCAAGTGAAAAAGGACACATCATGGAGCAGAACATTGTGGTGATCGGGTAAGTTGACCATCGATGATGACCTATACCATAAACAGAACAGGTTGTTGACGATTTGGGTAGGGCAGGTTTTGCTGGACTGACGACTGTCCTACAATATAGTTGTTGCAGCGAAACATATGCCTGGCGACTATGACATAGAATACGCATCACCATGGGCCGGTGCCAATTACATGCCATGCCGTAAGTCAACCACGCTGAGTCAATTCAAGATTTTATAATTACTCCGTACCTAACATATAGTCGCAGTGTATCTATTAGGGGAACAGATGCTGCAGAGTTGGACAAAAACACATGGGGCCCGCTTGAAGACCTCGTGAGAAACCACCCTGGAGCAGGTGTACATTTTCAAGGTATATAAGGCATATATCAAATTCCCATTTGTGTCCTACTGGCTAAATAATCAAGATAGAATGCGAGATACACAACCGAGCGAAGGATGTCGGGTCCGCGACGGCCAATTGGTTTAAAGAACTCTTATCCTCCAACCCTTGGTTCGTTAAGATAAGTTCCCAACGTGAGCTTTAAGAGGACGTCCGATTCTATTGTCTCTGTGGGTAATAATTCGAAGCAAAGTTTCGGTCACTCCCCAAAGAGGCTCTTGGTCCAGGCATAGATTCGGCCTCAGTCTTTACCTCGGTGTGTATCAACACGGCGATTCATCTTCCTTGGCTTATTTCCCAATGTCTTTCCAATGGAGTCATCTTCAAGCGAGACGTGTTTGATCATATTCTAGATGCTACTACATCTGGTATCCATCCGAACGGCCCCGTCGACCTAGTGGTCAATTGTACAGGTTTGATGGCGTCCAAGCTGGGTGGAGTGCAGGACACTTCAGTTGTCCCTGCACGAGGACAGATTGTTATTGTGCGGAATGATGCAGGGAAAATGCTGGACATGCCTGGAACTGATGATGGCGACGAAGAAGCCTGTTATGTTATGACTCGAGCAGCCGGTGGAGGCACCATCCTCGGAGGGTCTTACCAGAAGGGTAACTGGGAATCACAATCTGACCCAAACCTGGCAGTTCGTATCATGACGCGAGCTGTCAAGATGTGCTCTGCGTTGACAAATGGAAAGGGGATTGAACATTTGGATATTATTCGTCATGGAGTTGGGCTGCGGCCTGTCCGAGATGGCGGCACACGAATCGAAAAGAAGCGCATTGGAGGGGTTTTAGTGATTCACAACTATGGTGCTGGGGGTGCTGGGTATCAATCCTCGTATGGATGTGCACAAGCAGCGGTCGACCTAATTGATCTGGCCTGGGACGTTCAAGCCAAGCTGTGAAAGCGACCTTGCTCTAGAAATCCTCTATGACATTCTACTCACTATTATAAGCAATTTCTGGATTTGGATATCAATGATTGTTTTATTCAAATCAAGCACGGGTGAACTCCTTCGTTGGCGCTATTGTGGCCGATATACACCTTTGGGCACCTC